>OZ035842.1:14849272-14905260 GCA_964034765.1 Knipowitschia caucasica | reverse complement strand
CACACACACACACACACACAGCAGCTCCCAGCACATGCTATTATTATTATTCAATCCTTTAAAAAATATACTATTATAATGTTTGTTTATGTAGTCTTTTCCTTTGCATTTTACCGCTCAAACTCTAAGGGCAAAAACTCAAAAATAATGTTTGAGCTCTCAGGTAGGTTCGGTCAGGTAGGCTGTGATCACATGTTCTGCTTTGTACCTATGACATAAAATCCTCACAAATATCCATCCATCCATCCATTTTCTTCCGCTTTATCCGTTGCCGGGTCGCGGGGGCAGCAGTCTAAGCAGAGACGCCCAGACTTCCCTATCCACACACACTTCCTCCAGCTCGTCCGGGGGGACCCCAAGGCGTTCCCAGGCCAGCGGAGAGACATAGTCCCTCCAGCGTGTCCTAGGTCTTCCGCGGGGCCTCCTCCCGGTGGGACGTGCCCGGAACACCTCCCCAGGGAGGCGTCCAGGAGGCATCCGGAACAGATGCTCGAGCCACCTCAACTGGTTCCTCTCGACGTGGAGAAGCAGCGGCTCTACTCCGAGCTCCTCCCGTGTGACTGAGCTCCTCACCCTATCTCTAAGGGAGCGCCCAGCCACTCTGCGGAGGAAGCTCATTTCGACCGCTTGTATCCGCGATCTCGTTCTTTCGGTCATTACCCAAAGCTCATGACCATAGGTGAGGGAGGGAACGAAGATTGACCGGTATATCGAGAGCTTTGCCTTTCGGCTCAGCTCCCTCTTCACCACAACGGTCCAATACAGCGACCGCATCACTGCGCACGCTGCACCGATCCGCCTGTCAATCTCACGCTCCATTCTTCCCTCACTCGTGAACAAGACCCCGAGATACTTGAACTCCTCCACTTGAGGAAGGACCTCTCCACCCACCTGCAGAGGGCAAGGCACCTTTTTCCGGTCGAGCACCATGGCCTCGGATTTGGAGGTGCTGATTCTCATCCCAGCCGCTTCACACTCGGCTGCAAACCGCCCCAGTGCATGCTGCAGGTCCCTCCGACCCCTGGCTGCGCCTAGATATTCTGTCCATAAATACAGTGAACAGAACCGGTGACAAAGGGCAGCCCTGTCGGAGGCCAACATTCACCGGGAACAGGTCTGACTTACTGCCGGCAATGCGAACACAGCTCTGGCTCCGGTCATACAGGGATCGGATGGCCCTCAGCAGAGGACCTCCGACCCCGTACTCCCGGAGAACCCCCAAAAGGACACCCCGGGGAACTCAGTCGAACGCCTTCTCCAAATCCACAAAGCACATGTGGACAGGTTGGGCGAACTCCCATGAACCCTCGAGTATCCGATGGAGAGTATAGAGCTGGTCCAGTGTTCCGCGACCGGGACGAAAACCACACTGCCCCTCCTGGATCCGAGATTCGACCATCGGCCGTAGCCTCCTCTCCAGTACCTTGGAGTAGACCTTGCCGGGGAGGCTGAGGAGTGTGATCCCACGATAATTGGAACACACCCTCCGGTCCCCCTTCTTGTAGAGAGGGACCACCACCCCGGTCTGCCACTCCATTGGCACTGCCCCTGTTCGCCACGCGATGTTGCAGAGACGTGTCAGCCAAGACAGTCCTACAACATCCAGAGACTTTAGATAATCAGGGCGGATCTCATCCACACCCGGAACCTTGCCACCATGGAGGCTATCCAACCACCTTGGTGACCTCAGCCAGGGAGATGGATGTATCCGCCCCAACATCCTCAGCCTCTGCCTCTGAGACAGAGGACGTGACGGGGGGATTGAGGAGAACCTCAAAGTATTCCTTCCACCGCCCGACAATATCCCCAGTCGAGGTCAGCAGCTCTCCACCCTCCACCATGTACTGACCAGTACATGGTGTTGGCAAGGAACTGCTTCCCCTTCCTGAGGCGCCGGATGGTTTGCCAGAATCTCTTCGAGGCCGACCGATAGTCATGCTCCATGGACTCTCCGAACTCCTCCCAGTCCCGGGTTTTTGCCTCTGCAATAGCCCGGGCCGCGGCACGCTTGGCCTGCCGGTACTGGACAGCTGCCTCAGGAGTCCCCCGAACCATCATGGCTCGATAGGACTCCTTCTTCAGCCTGACAGCATCCCTTACTGCCGGTGTCCACCACCGGGTTCGGGGGTTGCCGCCGGGACCAGCACCAGAGACCTTGCGACCACAGCTACGAGCCGCCGCATCGGCGATTGAGGCAGAGAACATGGTCCACTCGGACTCCATGTCCCCCTCCTCCGCCGGGACCTGGGAGAAACTCTCCCGGAGGTGTGAGTTGAAAGTCCGTCTGACAGGGGGCTCAGCGAGACGTTCCCAGCAGACCCTCACTATACGCTTGGGTCTGCCAGGTCTGACCGGCTTCTTCCCCTGCCAGCGGATCCAACTCACGACCAGGTGATGATCGGTTGACAGCTCCGCCCCTCTCTTTACCCGAGTGTCCGAGACACGCGGTCGAAGGTCAGATGATACGACAACAAAGTCGATCATCAACCTCCGGCCTAGGGTGTCCTGGTGCCACGTGCACTGGTGGACACCCTTGTGCTCGAACATGGTGTTCGTGATGAACAAACTGTGACTGGCACAGAAGTCCAACAACTGAACACCGCTCGGGTTCAGATCAGGGGGGGCGCTCTTCCCGATCACCCCTCTCCAAGTGTCACTGGCGTTTCCCACATGGGCGTTGAAGTCCCCCAGGAGAATAACGGAGTCCCCGGGCGGTGCACCGTCCAGTACCCCTCCCAAGGACTCCAAGAAGGCCGGGTACTCTGCACTGCTGTTAGGCCCGTAGGCGGAGGGACGCGACCCTCTCATTCACCGGGGAGAACTCCAACACGTGGCGGCTGAGATGGGGGGCAATGAGAATGCGTCTAACCCCTCTCAAGGAGTTGGGTTCCAGAGCCTAAGCTGTGTGTGGAGGTGAGGCCGACTATCTCTAGTCGGTATCGCTCAACCTCTCCCACAAGCTCGGGCTCCTTCCCCCCCAGTGAGGTGACGTTCCACGTCCCAAGAGCCAGCTGTTGTGTGTGCGGACTGGGTCGCCGAGGTCTCCGCCTTCGACCGCTGCCCAGTCCTCTCTGCACCGCTTCGCCACCACGGACCCCTCTGCGGGTGGTGGGCCCACAGGAGGGACTGCCCACGTCGTCCATTCGGGCTGAGCCCGGCCGGGCCCCGTGGGCTAAGGCCCGGCCACAAGGCGCTCGCATACGAGCCCCGACCCCAAGCCTGGCTCCAGGGTGGGGCCCCGGCTGCGCCATGCCGGGCGACGTCACCGATCTCATGTCTGTGCTGTCCATGGTGTCTTCTGGACTGCTCTTTGTCTGACTCGTCACCTGAGACCTGTCTGCCATGGGAGGCCCTACCAGGGGCATGAAGCCCCAGACAGCATAGCTCCCAGGATCATCCGAATACTCAAACTCCCCCACCACGTTAAGGTGGCAGTCCAGGGGGGACTGCCACCAAAACAAAACAAATAATACTTTGTTAAGATACAATAATAAAATATATACTTTATTAATCTCACACAGGAGAATATTAGTTTTAGTTTAGTTTATTCCAAGCCGGAGAAATGTACAACACTTACATACAGATAGAAGCAAAAGAGAGCAACCACTTGTATCTGACCTCAGTAACAGAAATACAAACGCTTCATAAAAAAATACGTGACAGAAATTAAAATCCCACGTCTCTTGGTGGAAAAAAACCTCCTGATTACAAATATATTCAAAGTCACTGATTGTCTGTGGATCCACATCGAAGGCACTTGTTAACTCACAATCATAGTGACATTCTCTCAGTCGGATGATCAAATAAAAAGCTGTTGTTGATTATTTTACCCTTTAAGCCTTTTGTTGTAAGTCAGAAGAGTCTGGATTAAACTGGTTTCTTTGGATTGTGAGTAAATACTATAAAAAAGGCGTGAAGTAAATCAACGACCATCTACTGTTTAGCTGTGTACGCTTAAAGCTGGGGTACTTAACTTTTATTTTTCATTTATAATTCATGTTTTTGTCCCAACAGAAAGAGTCTTGTCAAATGTTGTGGAAAAACCAGACCAGAACATGCAGTTTTTATGTTATTGTAAAACATGTTATATTTTGAATAATTGTGAGAAAGAGCCCTGTGAGTCAAAGATTTGATTATTTATTGGTCCATTTAACACATATATACGTCATATATCTTCTTTGAATTTGTCCAACATTCACAAACAGGGTCTTATAAATCCTCTCCCTTGTTTTACTGGTTGAAAAGACATTTTAAAATTTTTCTCCCCCAACATCACCTGTCACCAATTTTTTTTCCGTCCTATTCAATGACAACAAACTTACTGCACACTAAAAAAATATATCGTTTTCTTCATATTCAGTCATATTTTTGTCCTTATGCTTTTTTTAATGCTTTTTTTTTACTCGACAGGCTGAGAGCTCTATTTGTGACAGGGGCTATAAATACATGCATATGAAAACTAGTGATACAACTAAAACTGTGAACGACACAGATTTTATGAAATAGTTCCATGGCTGTGGTTAAGTTACGTACCCGAGCTTTAAGACGAAAGGTTTGCGGCTGGAAACAACTATACAATTGTTTTTTGTTTTAAATTAAGTGAACACATACAACAGTAGCATAGAAGACAATACGGTGGCACGGTGGCTGAGTGGTTAGCACTTTCGCTTGTCAGAAAGAAGGTTCTGGGTTTGAATCCCAGACAGAACAGGGCCTTTCTGAGTGGAGTTTGTTCTCCCCGTGTCTGCGTAGGTTTCCTCCGGGTGCTCCGGTTTCCCCTACCACTAAAAACATGCACAATAGGTCTGAATGTAAATGAGAGAGTGAATGGATGGTGGGGGCTGATGGTCCAGTGTGTTCGGCAACTCGCTTCATCACCGTGTGTGGACTGATTGGAACAATATCTGAACTCTGAACATTGTAAAGTGCTTTGGGTGACCTTGGTCTGTAAAATGCGCTATATAAATAAAAATTACTTACTTACTTCTCATCAAATTCACGCATCAATTATAACAAATGTATAATTTTACAAAAAATAAAAACAAATAACAAAAACATACAAAAATACAACTATATATTATTTGCACTAGAATACATAATACTTTATAACTTGCTTCTTAGTATGCCAAAGGTAGAAATTTTATACTTGAGTGCTTCTAAATCTCTGGAAATCTCTATTTTATTTAGTATAGAGTTATTGTTCTTTTATATTGTGCTGTTTGCGACTCATTTACTGCTCTGTAACTATTGATGCAACACTGACATTTCCCCACCGTGGGATGAAAAAAGGATCTCTTAATCTTACTCTTAAATCCTTTTAAACAAAGACCATTAGAAAAAATACAGTGACTTTGTGAGATCTAACGGGGGGTTTTCAAGCATTTAGCGCTGGTAAAAGATAGAGCAGTGAGCGAGTGCCTCCGGTGTACAGCAATGATCTCTGCGTCTCTCAAGATAAATGACAACTGAGAGATACAGAGCTGCTGAGCGGTACCTGAAGGCCACACGCCACTGCGCCGTGCTTCACAATGAATGTCCCTGTCAGCCTCCCGCACAATCGGACGCACACAAAACACAGCCCAGAACACATAACCAAATGCTGCGAGCAAAAAATCTGCAGCCACACGCCAAGAGACCGTAATCGCAGAATATCAAGGTGAGAAGAGACTTGGAGGGAGCCGTCATGGCAACGGTCTAAAAATGGCAAAGCAACAGTTAATTAGCACCTCCACCCACAGGTATGATGCATGCATAATCGCCAAGGTGACAGGACACCTGCTTCAAAAAATCTAGTTTTCACCTGCAGGTATTTTGAGAGCTCCGTGTGTGTCGCCGCAATAACCCACTTTCTCCTCGATATAGAGAGCAAATGTAGCACAAACGTGTGAGGGAAATACCAAGAGATGGACTGCCTGATCTGACACAAGATAAAATCCGACATATGCTCCGGTGGGATGTGTGGAGGCCGTTTAGAGGGAGATTGCAGTGAAATATTTAGGTTGCGGGAGGCTGGCTTATCCCGTAAGACCCCTGGATATAATAATGAAGCAGTTATTTAGTCATCAACAAAAATGACAGTGTTGTATGTTTGTGTGTAGATGTCGGGGCAGCGGTGAGACATGTGCGTGCACAAAAGTCTAGTTCTATTCTATTGTATTCTGTTGGAGGTGGGGTTTTAATCAGTCCCGGGGTCTCAACAAAATAGATATTAATACATACTGTATGAACTGGGCTGGGTTGGCTCCATGTTGAAATGTGGCAGATGGTATGTGGATGTTTTTAAAATGTGTTAGTATAAACTCGAAATGTTCACATAAATCCACATGCACTATTTCACAGTAATCTGCTAAAATGTCACATCCTCAGTATCGATATTATTGGTCTGCTTGAAACGACACCAGCTTAGAACCATGAGTTACACAGAAGACATGGAAAGGCACCAGTATAATTGTGTGTATGGTATTCTTTCAGTGCTGTCAAAGAATTACATTATGTATATATGATTTATTATCATAGTTAACTCACAATTAATCACAATCACAGTTTTCCCTGTTTTAGATGTCCCTTGATTTGAGTTGAAAAGGGAACGAAAGAAGGAAAAAGCTTACATCAATCTGATACTCTCCAAAAAGAAAGTATTTGGATTGTCTAGGCTACTCAACCTCTGCTTATTATTATAGCTCTATCCAGTGTATAAGATTATTTGCCCAAGTAGACATTTCTTGAAATATCTAATAAAGATCACGCTTTTGTTTATGTTTTCATTCAAGTCAGTTAGATGTTTTTTTACAGTGTATATGACGTTCATACGCAGTGAAAAATAGCTATAGTTTCAACGTTTGGGCTGTGACCTGGAGATAGTTGTGATTCCTGACTGACGCCCAGTGATGACTAGCCCGGTCGTACCACACCATAGTACAAATTACATTTCATGCTAAGGTCTGGATTTGCTCCATTGAGCTCCGTTTACAGGTGGGAGGGGTTACCTCCTTTTGCAGATTGAAACGATTAGATTTGAGTTTACCATGACGTATGCCCGAGTGAATTGTTAGCATTTAGCATTTAGCCTAGCCATCTCCTTTTGCCGCTAACGGAGCCCGTGGGGAGTAGCCTCAATTTTTGCCAGCAATTACATTTAATAAACATTACCCTTGCTCCGGCTTCAATTTCTTGATAGAACCAGACCGGAATACTTCAAACTCTTGACATCACCCACGTCTAAACAACACCCGCCCCCCGCGCTCGCTGATTGGTCGGATGGAATTCAACCGATTGTAATCGCAAACACAGGGGCCAGACCCAGATGTTACATGCAGGAAAATGAAAATTGAGCGGAGTATACGGATGGCTAAGGCCAGGTTAAGTGATCACCAGTGAGCGTGACTGCTTTGGTTTGCTCCAACGCCTGCTGCACCTCAAGTATTTGACACAGTGCAGATACGTGCCCGTGGTAGAAGCATGGAGCACACCAAGCCGCTCTGCCAGGCGTCTGTTTTTTTGAGCATTGTCCATTTATACACAGATTATGGTCTCAAAGAAAGTGTTATGGGTAAGTTGTTTTCAATGTTTTCTGTTCAAAAATCTCAACTTGCCATCTCCAGAACACGCTGTGGTGTGTCACTTGAAAACAAAGCATCAAAATAGCACAAGATGATTTTAATATTCATAATTATTCATTGTTTGTAATTTTTTTTCTTTGCATTTCACTAATCATTACACAATATGGTGCAATTACAGACAAATCTAAACATCTCAAAAATATCATATAACTTTGTACATTTTATTCAGCCGTGGATTTATATTCCGCAGTGATGTTGGGGGCCCATGAATGAAAAGTGCGAGGACCACTTGTAAAAATGAATATAGAGAAGGCACAATTACTCCAACAACCCTCAAACAGAAAAGCCATCTCTCTCCAGATACAGGTTCACTGAAGAGGGAAGAAGGTGACCTCAATAGGGACGCTGACTGAGCACCTACAATCTGCTCCACGAACAAAATGACTTTTTAATTCTCTGCACTAACGCCAGGGAGATGGAGATTTCTCCCGGACACACCGTTCTGCTGTTACGGCTTGAATGAATTTGAAATTAAAAGTACATAGTCTACGTTCCTCTCTGCCCTATCGCTGCCTTCAATTATTCCCGAAAGTCGCCGAGCTCTTTCCAGTGATGTAAGAAGTGACACATGCAATTAAATGTGTTATGCTGTGTTTTATTTTTACTTTAGTTGCGTACGTATAAATTTTGGGTTGGAATATCATTGCTTTCTTGACAATAAGTGCAGAAGAGTCAAAAGCAAAGGCAAATGCTGTATTTTGAGTGTAATGGAAAAGGAAACGATTATTACATTGTGTCAAAACAGAGCAACAATCTGCATAAACAAACGCCACATTCGTTCAGACGCAGGAGGAGGATATGGTGCCTTTTTGTGGCAACTCTTTAAAATGAAGCAGCTTCCATTGAGGATGTGTGCGTTTGCGTGCCTGGCCACTCCAACGCAATAAAACTCCTCTACATTTGCAATAAAACATAATAAGTTACTAGGGACGGTAACATAAAAAGAGTTGTAAGTATGAAAGTTCTGCAAAAATTGGCCAGTTTCCTTCAAATTTGCAGAACTCAAGCCAATGCTGAATCATGAATTGTTAGTCTTGTTTTTAGTCATGTATTACAGGATCAGTCCAAACCTGTAGAATCCTCACAGCCACTTTCTACAGTTCTTCTCCAAAGTATTAATACAGCTTGAACTTTTTCCCCTTTTTGTCAACTATTTTCTTTTTTTTTTCTGTCTCTAGATGTGCAAATCTTGTAGAGTCACTCCCCAAAGGTCTTGCTGCTGTTATTGTAGACATCTTGGAGACCCGGGGCATGTGCAGACCACACGAGCTGTTATTCGGCCCCTCTTGCAGGAAAACTGAAACAAGGTTCCTTCAGCTCCCCCTGCTGGATGCGACCGTTGTGGTTTGCATCATGTGACCGTGCCGGATCTGCACCAGAACAAAATGGCAAAAGCTTCAGAAAAACTTTAAAACCCCCACAGCAGCTAAATGGAGAAGGTTCAAGAGCTTTGTTTTGATCCAGGCTCTAAAACTACTTTTGACTCATGGAAAGTCAAAGTTAGCTTAGCCGTAGCACCAACTCCAAACCACTCCCCCCTCCCCTCGCCTCTCCACCAAACCAAACATCCAGCTTGTTATTTTCTTTGTCACAACAGGGAGAGTGGGTGGCAAAAGTGAAATTGGCATTTTCTGTCCAGTCATTTTAGGTTTTACAAAATCCGATAACTCAGGTGCGCACACTCGCGAGAAACAGGAAGAGGGTGAAGGGGGTAAACGCATCCCATTGGTTTGTTGGGGATGAACGAATCCCATTGCCTTATTTTCATTGGTCCGCTCCAAAATACTTTTATTAATATTTGGAGACTATAGGCATCTGGTCAATTCCATTACTATTTGAAAACACATGATAATTTTACTACATTTAGGGTTTAGGGACGTTGTCACACAATATTTAAAAAAAATCCCTGACTGAATCTTTAAGGTAAGTAAGTAAATACAACAAAAAAATAGTAGTATGAGGTTCATTCATCTTTACTTTTGCTTCACACATGTTTTATGGGCAGAAGCTTCTCCTCAGACAGCTACTCTCATACTCTGGGTGCATCCACTCAGGTTTTCTCCAAGACGAACGAGACAAAATGTTTTACTCTTACGTCAATATGTTCACAAAATTTGTGGGTATAAAGAAGAAGAAAAATGATTAATTCCATGGTTAATTGTCTTAACTGCTGATTCTCTGATCTGTGCTGGTAATTTAAATGGTTTTGTTACGTCCTCTGAAATGACTAATGTTGTGATTTAGGGCTATACAAGAATAAATCGTATTGTATTATATTGTAATTCCAGTACGGGGTAAAAAGAGGCGACAAAGGTATACGCCTGGAAGGACCATATACGTAGTACTGCAGGACAATCACAAAAAGAATTATAATCGTAAACACAGCCCATGGCAGAGTGAACACAGGCATATATGTTTTCGACTTGAAAGGTCACAAACACATCCGCAGTGTCCACTTATGTACAAGTGAATGCGAGTTGTTCTGAGTGAGCGCAGGGAGGATAGAGGACACTGTTACGCTCCAGGCGGCAATGCATCTGACCAGGCACTGCATAATGAATCAGATCTGAGTGGTCTTTTCTCAACTTGACTAACATTTGCATAATATGTAAATACGCCCCAGTCCTGTGTCCAATCTGTTGTGTCATTGCACGATCACACAGCTGCACTTCAGATGTAAGCTCCAGAGTTTCAGAATTCATCCAAAACACAGATTGGGAGGGTTCTGCTACGTCCAAGACTTTTCTTTCATTTAAGTTGGCTTGAAGGTGCACTTTTTCCAAGTTTTTTGTTCAACCTCAATGGTAACTCTTTTTCTGAGCTTGCCCAGAGATAGATGATAATGACTTAGAATCCAGCTGTTAGATGAGAATGCCAAGTGAACAAAAAAATCTGCATTTGTATTAAAACCGGAGGAGACACATCCTTTCGAATGAGCGTCCCCGGTCCCTGCGCATGTCTGATGATAATTTCAAGTCACAACTTAGAACCCGTTTGTTTTGGCAGACCTTCTCGCCTTCTCGTACATCGGCCTATGTGAGCCGTGTTCATGATTGTATTTTGTTTTTTTTGAGTGCGACTTGTACATGTGTTATTTAACTCTGTGTATTTTTAATTGTGAAGCGCTTTGTGATCCTGGTCTGTGAAAGGCGCTGTACAAATACACTTTACTTACTAACTTAATATTATATAATTTGAATGAAAACAGTATATTATAGATTTCGATTCAGTTGTTTTGCCGTTTGCAGTAAAATCATGTTGAAATACATGTGCAAAAGTAGTGTCTAAAAGTGTGCACTAGACAAGTACATAAACAAATCAAGATAAAAAAAGTACAGAAAACTGTGAAACCGATCACCAAAAACAGTTTCACAAGTTCAACAAGTGCAAGATCAAACCCATATAATTTCATTCAGCGTCTTGTAACTTCATTGAGAATCTGTGTCCTACTTAAAAGAGGCCGAGGCTGTTGCCCCTGACTCTGCTGACCCACCAAATACAGTATTTCGGAAATATCTCACGTCGGTGGGGTTTGGACTTGGCTGAGAAAGTGCGCAGAGGTGTCAGACAGTCAGAGTCTGGGGAAAGATTGGGAAAGATGGAGAAAGATATGGAGTGACTCATATGAACCAGCAAAATCTGATCACATTTAACTATCAATAATAATCTGCTGTCAGTGTGGGCTGAGATTTATTTCAGGACACCAACAGATTTGAGAGGAGATTATGGCTAGTTACATTTTATTATGTATAAATCCTATTTTCCATTGTTAAAATATGTGACTTAATTATTATCATTATTATGATTTTTATCACTAAAGCAGCACAGAATATTCACTTCATTTCATATTTTGAACTGTGAACTATGCTCTTAAGTTGATAATATATGGTGAGCACAAATATGAAGGGCAAAAAAGTTTTCTGTCTGTAACTCCCTATGCTACCACCAGAGGGAGGTGTTGAATTGATTGCTTTTTAAATGTTTGAATGGCCGCCTGCATATACATGTACAGCCATACGATTGTGAACGGTGAACGCTAATTTGCTTGAGAGATTACTAAAACTACATTTTGTACACTACCTTTGTTTTAAAAAGGCAGAAAACTGCTCTGAGTGTGATGTCACGGTTTAGGGATGCCAACACTTGAAGCAAGAGCTCCACTTTAGTTTTAACGATCCAAATTGAATGGACAGAATCTTGTGACAAAATCACAAACAAAATCAGCATGTACAAATAAAGAGGCTTATCAAACTTATATGGGCAAAGCTGGATGAACTTGTGTTTAAGATCTCAATATAGAAGGGCAGAGGTACATACAGTATTTATAGCCCGATATTAGCCAGGATTGATCAAAAATAAAGGAAGAGAAAAATACGAGTAATTTTCATATTCATATCATTTTCTGGTGTACATTTTTACCCTTGACTTTCTGCACTAATCCTTGTGCACAGTGAACTGAATGTGAGAGACCTGACTTGAGCTGAATCAAAATGAGCCATATTTTCACTCATTTCCATGGTCAAAACTCAAATCAGCTTCACATTTGTAGTTAAACATAGTCCAAGGGTAGAGTTTATCCAGTTTAGAAAACTTAGATATTTAAAACATGAATTGAAAGTACAAATAATACATAAAGGCCGAATTGAAATGGAGTTTATAGAAGAACATTGGGCCTCATTCACGAACGGTTCTTAGGAACAGATTTGTACGTAAATCCTACTTACGCGGTTTTTACGAAGAAAGTGGCATTCACGAATATTTCTCGTAACCAGAATTTCTCTTGGGCAAGTACAAATCCTACGAGTCCTCAGGAGCACTCGTACGCATTCAGTGCCGACATGTTCACACGCCGGGGTTGTCCTCTTTGGTGAAGTTGAATAAAAATACAACATTCCAGTGATATGTCCGTCATATCGATGTATGTATTTATTTATTTGTAGTAATCTTTATTAGTAATCTTTATTTATATACCGCCTTTTTCACTGCAGATCTGGCCTACTTTTTAATTCATTTTGAAATGAAATGTGCCAACGCTTTATGAAATACATTGGAAATCTTGCCGTGTATTAGTGACCCCTTCCTATTTATAGGGGGCATTTCTTTATCCACGGGCCACAGAACAACGGCATAAATACTGCTGCTGCAGGAGGTTACTGGGTCCGCGCTGAGTCTCTGCGCTGGTCTCTCCTATGGATCTATACGGGTCTGCACTGGTCTCTCCCATATACGGGTCTGCACTGGTCTCTCCCATATACGGGTCCGCGCTGGTCTCTGCGCACCGGTCTCTCCAGTCAGGTCACTCCAGTCTATGCGGTCTCTCCTGTCCGCGCTGGTTTCTGTGTGCTGGTCACTCCAGTCTCTCCTCGGGTCTGCATTGGTCTCAGCGCTGGTCCGCGCTGGATCTCCTCCCAGGGTCCAAAATATTTTGAGATTAATCTCAAAACATTTTGAGATTCATCTTTAAAATAATACATAATATATTTTTAAATTAAGCTCATAACATTTTGAGCTAGCACCCAGCACCCGGGAAAACCACATCAAACAAACTCACACATCCAGATGTCAGATGTGTGCTTCAACACTTTTAATTACATTTGAGGTAATTCCTATTTAATTATTTTTTTGATTTGGGATGTCATTAAAAACTAAAGACCAAATAAAAAAATCCACAAAGCTGTTCGCCACTTTCTCTCCTCTCTGCGTTTATGTCAGGCCCATTGGATAAGTATGAAAGAACACTGTAGTGACATTAAACAGCTGCTAATGTCAAAGTGGATTTACGCCTCTGTGACTGAGGCCACGAAGAGCTGCTGCAGAATGCTCCAGCTCAGTGTTCATCAGGAGGATCAGAGCATGGAGCAGGGAGCAGACAGAAGAAAGTCAAAAGTATATATATATATATATATATATATATATATATATTTGTGAATTTGTGAGAACATGCTCATCCGTTTTGAAAGTAAAATCATCTTATCTCTATCTTGTCAGGGTTCATCCAGGCACATGGATGACATCATGTGATCTTATGAGGAAGTTTGAGTGCACCTAATACATTTACATAAAGTAAGACCCAAAAACACTTATTGGTATAGTTCTAAGTTTAGTAACTGGGTTCTAATATAGGACAATACAAAACGTCTTTATTCTCAATCTTCACATCATAATTTGAAATAAAAATGGCCTGAGCTGACATACCACAAAAAGTCTTGTACCTTGTCATTGTTAACAGAGATGATAAATAAATAAATAAACCATGCTCTGTGCTGTGCACATGCAGAACAGTCTGTAACTTATTTAGGTTTTAACGCAGCACAATCTGAAGAAACAAGTGCATTTATCTGTTATCACAGCCTTCAAAATGTTGCTATCTCTACCACTCATTTCTATCGTTCGGCACCTAAACTAAGAAAAAGTAAAACAAAAGCATGTGGGAGAGTGTTTGCAGCTCTGCCCTGAGGAGCCACGGCTTAGTTAGTCGCACTAGTTTATTTGAGCACTTCTACATTGTATTTTTACAGACACATTTTTTTTCATTTGGATCTGCGGCTTAAGGAATGGAACTGTGCCTCTTGGCGGAGGTTTGTGCTCTTCGAGTTACTGACATATGGTAAACAAATCATTCAAATATAGTGTAGAATTTAAACTACTTTTACTGCGACTATAAATTACTAAATTGTTGTCTTGTCACCATGGAAACGTTTGTACGTTTGTAATTAGGTTCATCATCAAGTTCAGAAAGTACAACAGGGCAAAAAGAAGTAAGTAATCATCACAGTGAAACAAAATCAAACGACTGGAGAGGAAACTATTTCAATTCTTTTCATCTTGACTTTGACCCAAAGTAGCAGTTAAGATCTAATTAAGATACGGATACCACGGTTACACAAAAGCCACGCAGCATCAGAGCAGAGAAGGCGAGTGTCTGTGGAGGAGCAACAAGGCAAATATGAAACTATAAACTTTACTTGAAACAAACCAGACACACGGCAACAACATCTTCCTCTTGTGCTATATACATGTAACACCGATACGTATTCAAGGCAAGGCAAGTTTATTTATATAGCACAATTCATACACGAGGCAACTCAAAATGCTGAACAAAATAAGAAAGCATTAAAAACATAAATAATCACAGAACATTAAAAAGAAAGATAAACATATAAAATCCCTCAGTTGTATGCACAACTAAACAGAACTGTTTTTAACCTGGTTTTAAACATTGACAGAGAGGAGGCCTGTCTCACATCTTCAGGAAGATTGTTCCAGAATACTCTGGGTAACTATTCAATTACAGTTACTACTTTAAAGTCTAGTGTTTAGAAGACAGTTACTTTCTTCTCACGGGAATACAAACTTTCTCACACTAAGTTTTTTGGTTAAAAAAAGAAAATAATACGTTGGGTATTCTGAAAGTAAAGATTCATTTTTTTCTGGTTGTTAAAGGGCAGCTGTTGAACCACTGTGAGTAAAAGAACACAAGAATTGTCGAAGTATTACAGAACGTTTTATTTATTTAAATATTTTTTCAAGTTTTGGTTTTAAACATTTTTTAATTTAACTCTATATGTTTTGTAAATAAACATTAATTTACATCAAATAAAAAATAAAAATAAAAGTATAAATAAAAGTTTAGAATACAGGTAATACAGAATACTATATAAAATACACTTAAGGTCATGTATTCAGTATTCTGGAACGGAGTACATTTTCAAAGTATTCCACCCAACACTTCCACAATAAAGGATTTTGAAGTTAAGTCAGAGCACCTCGGACCTTTTCCTTTTTGCTTTCTACATTATTTTCACACAGATCCTTGAGGAGCACCTGACTTCTCACATTTACCCTGAAATATACTGTTTTTGATCCCCGTATGCTCTCAGTCCTCTTGAGTTTTTATGTAAATAATGTGGACTGAAATAGCTCAGCTTGTCTGTTTGTGAAAGTGCGGCGCTAACAAGCTCCGTAACACTACGACACACACACACGAGACACACACACATGAGAACGACATGAGAAAAAGTCACGTGATCAAATATGTGTGAGAAAAATAACAAGCTACGATACCTCAGATTATTTAGAGCAAGAGCCAAGACTAAAACCAAGTCAACATACAAAGGAAGATGAAATGGTTGCTATAGGATTTCAATCAATCAATAATTTATTTGTATTTCACACAATTCGAAGTGCTTCACAAGAGAAATTCAAAAACACAGATCAAAATGCATAAAGTCAATGAAATGTACAATCATTTCAGCTCTTTTTAAACTCTTGTTAAAATGGAAATAAAAGCAATAAATAATACTGGAAACTTTGCCTAGTTTTCCCAAGTTGGTAAAAAAAACATAGTTGCACTTCATGGTTGTACAAGGGTAGAAAATGTTTCATATACGGCGAGACCATTCCTAGACTGTTACCTAGCAACCACATGGAGGAAAAGGCTTGTTTAATTTACCCGCTAATAATTCACAAAGTATGAAATGATGCACTGTGAAATTTTCCTTGTGGGAGACGTGATTTTTATTTAGTTCAGGATTTTTTTTTGAAGCCAAGATGTGGTGTGGAGGAGTCATGCCTGAGTCCATGAAGATTGTAATCAAACTTTGAGCAAAAAAAAAGTCTATTTTAGTGCCCCATAACGCTTAGTGCCCCTAGGCCTTAAGGCTCTATGTCCAATGCTACTTTTACCGTAGGCTAACATTTAATACAAAACATTCCATTCCAACATTACCAACAGTCATGAAAGAAAAATAAACTAGAAAAACACTCGGAGACCACAGACCTCCGCCAAGAGGCACGGTTCCATTCCTTCAGCCGCAGACCCTCCTGGTGTACTGGGGACCAAAATCCCTGTCAAGCTTTTGTTATGTTTTTTTCTTCATCAAATAAGGTGCAGATAAGGCTATATTCAATTCAATTCAAGGTATTTTTGCATTGTTCTAAATCACAACAGTAGTTATCTCGGAGGACTTTACAAAACCGTGTATTTGGCCAGCACAGATCAGAGAATCAAACAGATTCGCAGGAAATGCAATGATTAAAAAATCACTTAGAGGCATTGGTCCATAAGGGGCGAATAACCAATGTCCATAAATGTGAATATATCAGGGCTCCGGACTGGATGGTCGCATTGGGACTGCTTTTTGAGATAGGCCTGGATCATATAAAATTTACAATATTAATGAACAACAGATATATTTTCATCAACCATCGCAATGGCACAGATTGTCCCATAGTGTTTTGATTGCTGCTGCAGACAGGGGAAAACAAACCTCCTTGCCGAAGGAAACAACACGTATCCAGTTCGTTATAGGGATGTGTAAAACTCCAAATAATTCTTAATAAAATCAAATTGTGTTAGGAAACGTGGGATTGTTGCAATACAAAATGTACTACTCTGCTACTTGATTTGATAATTATTCACAAAAACACGTTCACTTGGATAATTGGCTTCATAATAATCTGATTAGATTATTACCTATTAACCAAATTAACTGCTATCTGCTGCCACTATTTTCTTCACACTGTATCAACACTATTTTTGCAGCAGCGCAAAAATCAATACTGACTTTTTGACATATTATGTAAGACAAGAATATGAAAATGAACATTATTGCCTCCACTCGCTGCCTCTGCAAAACACTTGCGTGGAGATAAACCGAAAAGTAGAAGAATGCATTTTGCACGCTCTCTGGAAGAACGATTAAAAGAGGCGAAAACCTAAAATACGGTACGTGTACTGTATACAGACCTATGTATTCTTGCTTATTCCAGCTCGATCCATCAGTGGCCAAAACTTGTTGAAAGGCCATGCATAAAGCCGGCACACTAAATGTTTCAAAATGTTTCAAAGCTGGGAGATGTGGCTGAGTGAATGATTCATGAGCTCTCCATCTCCCGGACTTCTAACACAAATGTAAATGTTAAGAGCTCAGTGGTGGCAGCTGGGGAGGAGTGGACAAGTGCCGCACTGTAAGAAGGACCAGTCTATTCACTCGCACGACTCAAAAATAACTTACACGAGAATGGGAGGTTCCAGCTTTGCCTGAGGGATACTTATTAATGTTAGATGCTAAAGCTATCGCGGTTAAACGAAACAAAGTTAAATGCAAAGTGACGAAAGCAAACGGTAACTTGGCCTGCATAAGATGTCATCAAATTTAAAGATGCTATATGCGAGTTCATAAAAATGCTTGTTACTACATACAAGTTGTATTATAATCCGTAATTGAATTGAAAACTTGAGCTCATTGATTCAGCTTGTGTAGAGCAGGAGACTTTAGCGTGACACCCGCTCTCCTCCAATCACAGAACGAGACTACGTCCTCTAGCCTCTACAGCGCTGCTAAACACAGTAGCATGTTGGCAGAATTGGCTATAACTCTTCTTGCTGTAACTGCATACATAGCAAAAGAGGTGAAAAGATACAACAGTGAGGAAGAGAGAAGGGAACTTAAGCGAAAAAATGATCAAAGATTAAATCAAGTCCTGGTGAACATAGCAAGCTTACATTGTATCCTCTGGAGAGACTTGTCTATGGGAGAGACCTGCGGGACCGCCTCGGACCACATTGCTTGGACCACATTCAGACGCGGAACTAGCGGTAATCTTTCAGTTATATATTTTGTTAGCAGTGCGTTGCTTTAGTGCCATTTCATCAGTGATTGTTGTACAGCTTACAAGAAGTTGTGCTCATGCTAATGTTTGCATATGTATCAGATCGCAAATAAAACTAGATGGCTCCGTGGAATAAGAGCGTAGGGGAAATGAGAAGCTTGTGAGCGAGTTGGGGGGCGGTGCTAAACATTCAGATTCAGATTCAGATTCATTTATTTGACATTTGCAGTAAAACCATATTGGAATACATTCGCAAAAGTCCCCAGTGTGCACAAGACAAGTACAGATATAAAATAACATTAAAAGACAGACATAAAACAAATAAAACAGTAAACTATTGTCACTGTGAAATTGATCGACCAAAACAATATCAAAACAAGTGCAAGATCATTTCAAAGTGCTCTGTTCAAGCTGATAACAGCCTGTGGAAAAAAACTGTTAGCGTAACGAGATGTCCTGCATCTCAGCAAACAATATCTTCTGCTAGAGGGAAGAAGCTGAAACAAGGCTTTTCCAGGGTGGCCAGAAGAGTCATTGATAATTCTCAGAGCTCTGTTTAAAAGTCTGGATTTATAAAGAACCTCCAGAACAGAAAGCTCACAGCCCACAGTCCTCTTTGCAGAGCGGAGCACCTTGTTCAAAGCTCTCCTTTCAAACCTTGCAGAAACGGGTATAGCTCCTTTAAGAATACAGCATCTGAAGAAGAGATCCCTGAAATGACCTTGAGTGATAATGTTGAGATCCTCACATGCAAAACTGTTAAAGGTATATAGGAGGATTTTCCCAAATTTTCGGAAAGAAACGCCCTCTCCACTTTTTGAACAAAACCCTCTGGCCTTATTTGACAAGCACGTATCACCAAAATGATTGACAATTGGGAGGACCAATAGTCTTGATGATCCACGCGGAAGTAGAAAATCCTCCTATATACCTTTAAGTGTATGGAGTCTATGGAGTATCAAAGTATTAGATTCATGATTCAAGAATTGATTGGCCATTTGCAGTAAAACAACATTGGAAAAACAGTGCAAGACTACGCCTGTGTGCACCAGGATAGTACACACAAGCATTCCTGCCACCGTGCCATTTTTTTGCCACCATGTGATTATAATGAACACATTTTGAGATCGGCTATGTACTAATGTTCAACAAATCTTTGAATAGCCCTAAATCACAGCAGTAGTTACCTCTGAGGATTTTACAAAGCTGTCGATTCGCCAAAACTGTTAAAACACAGGATGAATACGAAAGGATGATGCAAAACATATAGAGGCATTGGTCCATAAGAGACAGATGACTAATGCTCATAAATTTTGATAAATGTCCAAAAATGTTGAATGTCGAATGTTCTGGATCATCACCACTGTCCTTAGTGCATCAGCAAGGAAAAACTCGGCAGGCGGTTTCGAAAAGAATTAAGAGTCCGTGGACGATAGTTAAATACTTTTGCTGATTCGGCTGAAATGGTCTTACAGTGCAGAGCGAAACCTCTCACAAACCAAGTGGAGCAGCGTGTGGGTTTGGAAGGCCACTCTTGAAGGCAATTTGGACAACGGGTGGTATCTGGCCCCTTCTGGACACAACACTCACTGAGTCCCTCACTGTCAGACACGGGATTAGATTCTGCCGAGGGTCTCAGCAAAGTGTGAATCGAAATTTGAAGGAGAATGGAGTAAGATCTCACGAGACCTTAAACAAACGACGGAGGAGAGGTTGGGTTTTTGTTGCCAGTCAGGCTTTGAATATCGCACCAAAGAAAATGGGGTTGAATTGTGTAAAGAAAAAATGGTTTGTTGAAGATGTAAGCACAAGAAAATGGACATCACAAACTTGGGAAGAGCAGACTAAATACAAAGACAACATTAACGTACATGAAGATCTCCTGGGATGTTTTACATACTGTACATCATTACTACTATGACCACCTAGAACAAAAATATTTCTGATAAATTGACTTTAAAAACGTTATAAATATACATATATAGTATTTGTAGTGTTTGATCATTCTATTAGGTGAATTGAAAACACATGTAAATCAACAAAAAATATTGTGTGACCCTGCATTTAAACCACACAAATGACTTTCGGTGTTTTGGAATCGTTTTTTAAGAACCTACAATTCACCAGCGTTCAGTAGTCTGCTGTTTCTCGTGAGATGGATGAACTAGAAAGCGAACCTTTGCATTTTCTCTCCAATAATGAGCTTTCACAGGTGGTCTTTTTCTCTGTCCCATATATTCTTTTTAATGTCTCCCATCGCTGAAAAAAAACCTATGCATGCAGTGGAAGTTAATGAACACACTGGAGCTATACATCAGCCCAGAGGGGGAGGGAGGGAGTAGGGAGGGTGGGGGTGGGTCTTGGGGCAGGACACTTCAGCCACCTGGTCCCAGAAAGGAAGCATTGCAATTTAATGGCTATTATGTGGTTCAAATATGCTAAAATGCAATATTATCATAACGTCTTCTTTAACCTCATTGCGATTCATTATTCACTCGTTGCATACACGGTGGAGGTGGGCAGCTGGTGGGCTACTGTAGCCACAGCTGCCCTGGGGTAAATGATAGAGATGAGCCAGTCCCAGTGTGGATCCGGCCTTGACAAGTGAGAAAGGGCAGGTATATACTGTAATCTGTGGCAGTAGAAAGTAATAGTAAAGATCAATATATTAATACAGTATTGTGCCATCGTCTCCATACCGATAGAGCCTACATAACAGATTAGTTATTACAATATTTAAGTCAAACTAACGTCTCATGAGGAGTTTTCCCTACAACACATCATATGAAACTAGCAAATCGTTAACATAATGTGATAGTTGCCTTTATTTAAATTCAGGTCCTGTTTAGACTAGGGATGTAAATCGGCGACCGGTTAACCGGTGGTTGACCGTCACAGCGTTAACCGGTCAAAGCTGTCGGTTAAAAAAGAGAAAAAGGGGAGAGGGGAGGTCTCTTAATAACGCTATTTTAAGCCCTATTTGCACGATGTGACGAGCGGGTCCGTATCTAGCTGTGTGCGCCCATGTATTATAAACTCCGGGACGACTCTCACGCCGCACGAGCCACATATGCACACACGCACGCACACACACACACACTTTCCCCCTCTCCATACGTAACATCCACACGCATCATCTCTCCCCTCTGTTACCGTCAAAGTTGCACACTGGCGCGGGTCAGAACTACATTGGAGCTTACATTTACACACACACACATACACACACACACATACACACACACACACACACACACACACACACACACACACATACACACACACATACCGGTCTGTCGCGCTCCTCTGTGTCACGGAGCCCAAAGGATTCGCGCAAACACACTGCTCCAGTCAAACCACATGGAACATGTTTGTGTTTATGGTCCTCGGGATCAGCTCCACACACATCACTTGTATTTAAACTTTTGTGAAGACCTGTGAGACGCGGCTCGTCACTCGCTGCTCTGACCATGTGAACGAGCCGTCGTTTGCTGCTAGAAAGTTTTGGTATTAACCCGCAGCACAGCAGAATGGGAAGATTAAAAAAGCAGTTCTCTGTGCGCAAAGGTGCCGGAGCTGTTGCGGGTTTTGGCGCCGCTGTCTCGGCTCTGATCCAATAGAACGCAGAGCTGCTCTTATGAAAAGTACGCGGCTCGAAATGGCTGTTATTTCAAAGAACGTGGACTATTTTAAACTACGCGGTTAACCGGTTTCAACCGGTTAATGAGGCTCGGTGGTCGGTCATGAAAATTCATAGTTTTTTACATCCCTAGTTTAGACAAAGGCGCAGCAAAGCAATTAGCAAGAACGACCAGGCTCCTTAATCGAAGTGCACAGCGTTTACACCGCGACGGAAAACAATGTAGTTCTAGCGCCCGGTCAGTAGGGGGCAGTGGAACTTTACAACATGGCACACGGGACCCCCAGCGGTAAAACCACTTCCTCAACAACATCCTACTCAGGCCACCGCAGAGACGTGAAAGGATGCACCAACAGCATTCAGCATTTAACAGCAGTAGCGAACGTTTGAAGCACACGTTAGCATAAGTTGTTTGTTCTTGGCTACTCCACATGTTCAAATGTACGTGCCGGGAAGAGGTGAAATCATGATAGAAAAGAATTCAAACGGGTGTGAAACAGTTCTGTTCCGATCCACTCTGGAGGCTGTTTCTCGACACTTGCATTTTCACTCCCCTGAACACAGTCTCCATGTAAACAGGAGGCCCTAACCCAACTCTACCATTTTACTGCTGCAGCGTCCTTGTGAAAACAGAACATCAGAGGAAAACTTTTGTGGCTCGTTCAGTCCAGTCGACAACAGCGGGGTCCTCTTTTTCTGTATTTTTTGCACGGCTTTGACAGCTCAGACCCACAACAACTATCAACAATGTTTGATCCACAGTCGTGAGTGCAGGTGTTAGAGAGAGTGAGGGGTTTTACGGCCTCAAAACATAGAGCTGAATGCTTTTCAGATTTCACTCATTGCTGGTTAATTATAGAATAAAACAAACCCCTGCGATAAACAAAGAACCACTGTATTGCCTTCTTAAACATGACCAAAGTACAACTCGTGCACAAATGAAAGAACATGTTTAAGTAATATTCCTCATCATGCTAAAGCTAGAGGTTTTATTTTATTAGAGTTATTTAGTAGAGCGTTTAGTACAGAGCTGTGTTCCTTTACCCTCCTACTGTCCTGTAACTGGTGATGCAACACTGACATTTCCCCCTCTGTGGGTCGAGTGAAGGATCCCTTAATCTTAATCTCAAGAGTCATTTGTGTTTGATTCCTTTGCCTCAGCTTTGAATAGTGTCTGATTACTGATGCTTGTTTGGACCACACACTTTTAGCTTTTATCTCGCTGCTTATGATCCTGATGGCATCGCGTGAGCCTTCGAGGGCTCAGGCGGATTGGGATCACTGGCCTCTTGATTAATTCATGCAAATTTACACTTATAATTACTCAAGTACAAATATAGCGATGAAGAATGATAAAACCAGGTGTGTAGATCAGAGCAATTCTGACTATAAAGTATGTTAAAGGGGTGTATCCTGATTCTGATTCTTTGTAAATTTCTCCTGTGTGAGATTAATAAAGTATATCTGATCTTATGTTTCAAAATGCAATATTCACTTAGTCCTCCTCAGTCTTCCTCAGTCCCTCTTAGTCCCTTTAGTCCTCCTCAACCCTTCTCAGTTCTCCTCAGTCTCCTTAGTCCCTCTAGTCTCCTCAGTCTTCCTCAGCTCTCCTTGGTCAACTGTCCTCCTTGGTCCTCCTCAGTCCCTCTCAGTCCTCCTCAGCCCTCCTCACTCTCCATAGTCTTTCTCAGCCCCTCTTAGTCCCTTTTAGTCCACCTAAGCCCTCCTCAAACCTTCTCAGTCTTCCTCAGTCCTCCTCAGTCCTCCTCAGTCCTGTTCTCAGTTTCGTTGGTGTAATTACAGCCTGAACATGTGGTCACAGGAGCGCGGGTTCAAAGCACCGCAGTCACCAGAGACAGCAGCGCCGCAGCAGCTGGTGTGATTCTCAGACTGCAGGAGAACCAGGGTCGCACATCCACGGTGTGCAGTAACTGTGAGGTGAGAATGGAATCAATTATAACCAAAGAAAACCAGCCCTGAAACTTTATAAGGATCACTGAAATCAAGAAAAGAGAGACGAAAAAGAAAATGGTCGCTGGATAGAAAGTGTCCTGGATTTAAGAGCTCAAGTAGCAATTCTGCATCTTCGGAATCTAAAGGGTAAACTTATAAACAATTATTTTTGCAATGTAGGAGCAGTAGTAAAAACGGTAAGTGTTGTGGCAAGGGTTTCATTTTTTGGACGAAAATTGAAAAAAGAAGAAAATTGAACTCTAGCAGCTGTGAGCGTCATCTGGAGAGATGTCAGAGCACAAAGACAGGTGAAGGACACGACACTCTACTGTGTAAACGGAATCACACACAATAACAACACACTGACTGATCAAACAGGCCCAAGGGATCAGGTTTTTGTAAAATGTGATCTTCAATAGAGTCACGGTGATGGAGCAAAGGCAAGGCACTTCAGAGGAACTCATCCACTAATGGTGACCTCCTGCCCCTCACTGCTCCACTGCTTTTCACTCAGACGTGACACATGCACTTACGTCATACAAGATGCAGCCGCGACTGACGAGAAAAAGACAACAAAAGGAGGATTTTCAGGAAAGCAAAGAAACTAACCGCCAACTAACCACACTAATTGGAATATGATGATTTTGGTCCTGCACACACTCAAGTGAAACCCTTCAACTGGTGTTATTTCAGGTTTTTTGCTTTAAATAACTTTCAGAAAGATTACTCATCAGCACTGATGCTTTAATCATTGACAAAAACAATAAGTATATATCTTGATTTTGGTACAACTGAAAAAGTAGATAAAACTTAACTCCCTCAATCATGTGGTAATGATAAACAGCGAGGAGGTCCATAGCATAGAACCAGAAGCTTCTTATATACTGAAATATATCTACGGCATAATTGACATTTTGACAGTAGAATTAAATGTAATTGTATCAATATTAAAGAAGCAGTATGTACAAAATCTGGCCAAAAGTGGTACTGCACTCTCCCTGACTCAGGTTGCCAGATACGCAGACAAATTCAGCTGGGACCATAATATCTGAATAAAGAGTTTTGTCAACAACAAATCTATAACCAACAACTTTTTTTTTGAGAATCTTAATCAGACCTTTTTTTAATTCTGTGGCTACATGTTACTTTACCAGTGAGATTAGCTCGACGCGGTAAGTTCTGGCAACCAGGATCACAGACTTATTGATAGATTAACAGGTGGAGGACGGGACATCGAAATGAAAACAATAACAAGATTTAGGGGCTGTAAAACTAATTTTGAAATTCAAATCTCTGAACAACTGTTATCAGTGAAAGAAGTATGTGAAAAGAGCAGTTTATTAATGCCTTTTGATATATTAGGCCTATTTCATGATGACTTGACATGATAATCTTACATATCGCTACTTTAAATGACACCAGTTCAATTAACTTTTATACGTGTTTAGATGCAAAGAACAAAATGAAAAATTACAAACAGAGTATGAATTGAAGATATAAATATACGTATGTGTGTTGTCTGTGTTTGTGTAGAGCGAAACTTTCTTTAAATCCAGAGGAGCAGGCTGCAGAGGGTTGTTTACAGACGCTGTCATTCAGCGCACACAGGGCACTGAAGCACAACAAAGAGTACGGTCAGTCAGAGTGAAGCCGCCCCGACACCTAATACTGCACCTGAATGCACCGGAGACAAGCTCTGCCTCAAGCTACATTTTCAGAAGATGCAGCATCTATAACAAAGCAAACACTGATTGATTGTTTATTTTGACTTCAATTTATATTAGATATAAATTCATTTGCATTCTCAGTTGTCATTTTCACAATGCAGCCCTTTGACGTGTGGCCCTTTACGTGTGTGCATTCAAACCTGCACATCATTAAACTGCAAAAGGACGAGGAAGATAACAATACGATATCGACAGTCTCCACCGGTGCAGATTTACATGAGCGAGCGTTGGAGTTTTTACATAAAGGACCCATGTTCTATATATTGTGCTTCTGCGCTATGTAAGCTTTAATCTAAATACAACATTTGTGCATATTGTTATTAAAACCTTTAGGAATACACAACACACAATGTTCAAATGACAGATAAACCAGTTTATGGATAAAATCATTTTGTTGAAAAGATCCATTTTTGGTTCTTACTTTATTAAAAGGAAACTCAAACAGAAACAGAAGCACTCTGTCTAATTATCAAATTCCTCCAACACATCTTTCACACCTCAGTAAAACATTTGCACAGGTCTATGAAGGGTCTGACAGCTGAAGTGAGGGTAGTATATGGAAGCTGAGATCATTTGACATATGGATGTTGTTAAAATGATGTCTAACGCTCACACAATAGAGGCAAACAGCATCTGCAGCATTATGCAGCACTAAAACACACTCCATAAATATGGTTGGTGATGCAAAATTATGTAAACTGCTCAGTGCCATGAAAGTGGCAATGCAAGCTTATTGTCCTACTCTCAGAGTGGCTTCCATGAAATAAATGAAGAATTCATCACAAAGTCAGGTTAAAAAAAACGTTAGAATGATGAAAACAAGTCTGAACAAAAACAATAATCCTACAAGTGTCCTCAAAAGAAAGAAACATCTGCTGCCGTTATTGGGCTGCACTGTCTGGCTTCAATACTGTTCTATGTCACACGCTGCTGCTGGCCACGCCCACTTCCAGAGCCGCTGGTTTCCCCACTCCATGTGCCTTCCTGTCCGGACACTCCCAGGCTGTTGTTTTTCCTTGTCAATGCAGGAGGGTCTTGTTGGACATTTAGTGTCCAACAGAAAGGATTGGTGATGATCAGGACACTTTAGCATTCTACAACATGTATGGACATTTTCTTCTGTGTGTGCTTTATATTCTTCATGTGTTTTAACTGTTGATTCTCTGACCTGTGTTGGTGATTTCAATGGTTTTGTTAAGTCCTCTGAGATGACTTCTGTTGTGACCTAGGGCTATACAAGAATAAATTGTATTGTATAGATTTACCCTTTAGCTCCCTCTGTACTTTCTTTTTTTGGTCCGTTTAATAACATGATATATGTCATTCCTGTTTACCTTTTATATCAGAAAACCATTTAATTCAACCATTAACATGCTACTGACTTTATGTGACATTCTTTTCATCACTAATGAGCTTAATAATGCTTGTACATATTTTGTATTCAACAAAAGCACAAGTCACCTCAAATATCTTATTTGTTGTTGTAACAAAACTGTTGGTTTTCCAATAGGACATTCTGAAAATCAAACCTTTTGTGCACAGTCTGTGGAGTCCACTTGGTTGTATGGGGCCAGTTAGCGGGTACTTTTTGGGGAGGGACAAACAGTTTCAACTACACAACATGTAACCCCAGGTGACTGTAGGCAACAGTGATTATGTGTTATATTACAATATATCTACAGTATCATAGCTCTGCAGTTTTACTTTGTTTCAGTTTCATACCGTCACTCAGAATTACACCGGTATGTTCCTTTCTTATACATTTGAAATGTGATTTAAAACACAATGAAAAAGTGATATTGATCACATTGTGCTGAAGAATGTCCGAACAGGGCCGAAGGACACTTCAGTCTGCACCTCACCTGGGACCGGCAGCAGTCGCTGCCACTGAGCGACTTATTGTTTCCCGGTTTGGCTCAAACAGCAGCAGAGCAACAGGCCAATTCAGAAAGAACATTTCCTGAGCCACTGGAGAAGGGCCATGAAGAGGAGAGCTGAGAGGGCAGAGAGGGCAGAAAGAGCTGAGAGAGCAGAGAGAGCAGAGAGAGCAGAGAGAGCAGAGAGAGCAGAGAGGGCAGAGAGGGCAGAGAGAGCAGAGAGGGCAGAGAGGGCAGAGAGGGCAGAGAGAGCAGAGAGAGCTGAGAGAGCAGAGAGGGCAGAGAGAGCAGAGAGAGCTGAGAGAGCAGAGAGGGCAGAGAGGGCAGAGAGAGCAGAGAGGGCAGAGAGGGCAGAGAGAGCAGAGAGGGCAGAGAGGGCAGAGAGAGCAGAGAGAGCAGAGAGAGCAGAGAGGGCAGAGAGAGCAGAGAGAGCAGAGAGGGCAGAGAGAGCAGAGAGAGCAGAGAGAGCAGAGAGGGCAGAGAGGGCAGAGAGAGCAGAGAGAGCAGAGAGAGCAGAGAGAGCAGAGAGAGCAGAGAGGGCAGAGAGAGCAGAGAGAGCAGAGAGAGCAGAGAGGGCAGAGAGGGCAGAGAGGGCAGAGAGAGCAGAGAGGGCAGAGAGAGCAGAGAGAGCAGAGAGAGCAGAGAGGGCAGAGAGGGCAGAGAGAGCAGAGAGAGCAGAGAGAGCAGAGAGGGCAGAGAGAGCAGAGAGGGCAGAGAGGGCAGAGAGGGCAGAGAGAGCAGAGAGAGCTGAGAGAGCAGAGAGAGCAGAGAGAGCAGAGAGGGCAGAGAGAGCAGAGAGGGCAGAGAGAGCAGAGAGAGCAGAGAGGGCAGAGAGGGCAGAGAGAGCAGAGAGGGCAGAGAGAGCAGAGAGAGCAGAGAGAGCAGAGAGAGCAGAGAGAGCAGAGAGAGCAGAGAGGGCAGAGAGAGCAGAGAGAGCTGAGAGAGCAGAGAGAGCAGAGAGGGCAGAGAGGGCAGAGAGAGCAGAGAGGGCAGAGAGAGCAGAGAGAGCAGAGAGAGCAGAGAGAGCTGAGAGAGCAGAGAGAGCAGAGAGGCCGTAGATCAGCCCAGCTCTAAACATCAAAGCTCTCTGCTTAAACAGCGGACCCTCCACATCTGCACAACATTTTGTTTTGTTTCTTTGGCTTAAACTTTATGGCTTTAAGGATGTGCACTTGATAAACTATTTCAGAACACACAAGCTAACATGAGCACACATGTCTTTGTGCCGTCATAGGTGGCTCGTCACAGTCTGCTATTCATTGATGATGATTTAATTTGTTTTTAATTATTGTAATTATTAAGATGTCACGTTCTGCTATTTCTGAAGTGACTGACACTAATGAAGTTTTTTCTACACAGTGACAAGATCACATCAATCCACACAGATCCTGTGACATCCAATATTATGTTCATTGAGCCAGAATGCCAGTCCTGGATCTATAGTCTGAATCTATGTGTTTGTTATCACTGCATTTCCTGTCTTCAAACTGTATTTATCAATAATAAATAATTATTTTTTATACAACATCAAAGCATGTATTTACACATGAGTTGTATGTATCTGAATAATAAGAATATTCAGCAAATGGACGATCTCTAAATTGTTAGACACTTGGAAGGAGGAGGTGAGCTACCGCAAACAGAGAGGACACACTTCCTCCTGGGAAAGAAAGACAAAGAAGTCCATGGTAAACATCATCCCAGTCTAAGCCGTGCGCCTCCAAAGAGGCCTGAGGCAGAAACACAAGAGAAACGATCAGGTTCAAATGTTTACTTTTATCTAAGAAACAAAACAAAGGTCGAGTGGCCTTGAAGACGGGAGAGAATACGCGCCGCAGTAATGTCTTTGTCATAGTCATTTGTTTTAGACACATTCATCATTTTTATCTGGACTTATTTCACGTTTGGGAAAATATTATAAGATGTATTTACAAGATATATTTGTCTAGTAATCATTAAGACTCTAACAGTTTGATCAAATATTTGTTCTTTGAAATTTCCAAGGATTTACATGTTGAAATTGGAAAATACAAAAGCGTCACTTGTCTCGTTTGGACAAATGTACAGAGAATGACCTTCAATGTCCTTTCCGGATTCAAACAACTCATGGATTCATCAACTAAATAATCGATTCACAAAATAATCACAGCCACAGTATTAAGGACAAACGATGATCCAGGACAGGGGCAGAGCGGGAGAGCAGAAACATTGCCCATCTGCGAGCTACTGTTTCCCCAACGTTAATGTAAAAGTTACTGCAGTTATGATGCAGCGGGCGGAGCTGAAATGTCAGATTTTGCCTCGTCAGGCCTGGAGTTCCACATTTGCATTCAAGTAACGCTGCCGTCACATCCAACTACCTCCTTTGGCAGAACTGTGAAGCATCAAAGTATTAACAAACTTTTATTCATATTCCTCCCACATTATGGCGCCTCAAGATTGACTTTTATCTCTGAGTTTACAACACTACTTACATTCACTACGCAGCTTCAAACGTCAACATGCAAACCGTTGATTTTTGTCAGTCCATCTTTATTTTTATTTCGATGAAGAGCCAGGAAATTGCCAGTGAATCAATAACATCTATGAAATGAATGTGCAATATGTGCAATAGAGAACCACGTGTGTCACTGTCACTTTTCTAGGAAAGTTTAAAGATATCCGTATTGCTTCGGCTGTCAGACTTTACAACAGACCTGTATGAGGAAAACATATGCACTATTGTTAGGTAGTGTGTTAGAATTGTTAGTCAGAAATGTTTATAATTGTGTTTATATGGATGATTTTTTCCCAAGAGGGATCAATAAAGTATCGATCTATCTATACACAACTATATATTACTTGCACAAGAATATACAGCATTTTATTCTTGCTCCTTATTATGCAAAAGTCAGGAGGTTTTTGTACTTAAAGGTACTGTATAGAAGAGGATTTTGCCAAATTTTAGGAAAGAACCGCCCTCTCCACTTTTTAACAAAACTATCTGGTGTTGTTTGATGAGCACGTATCAACAGAATGATTGACAGTTGGGAGGACGAATAGTCTTGATGATCCTTCCGGAAGTAGAAAATCCTGCTATATACCTCTAAGTCTTGCTTCTTCATTAGGGATGGGAACCTAAGGGTACCTCACGATACGATACGATACACGATACAAAGCTCACAATAACGATATTATCACGATAACGATATCACGATATGACGTTTATCGATATATTGGTCAGAAATATACAATATGCAAATTTATGGCATAAATGAAAGAAAATCTACACTTTATTTCATGATAAATGGAATGGAGATGCGTAATGTAGCCATATATTAAGTATTGATACCAATGTTTTTTTTTTTTAAGATTTTTTTTTTTTTTCAAAATCGATATTGATACTTGGCAAATGCATATCGATAATCGAATCGCGGGAGAAAGTATCGTCACACCCCTATTCTTCATCAGGCTAAAGTTGGAGCTTTTACGACTTCTTTCCTTATTATGCTAAAGATAGAGATTTTATTGTATTTATTTTTTATTTTATTATTAGTATAGAGTTCTTGTTAATTTATTGCACTGAAATCTCCCCACTGTGGGACAAATAAGCGATAGACGGTTGGGTCGGCATACACCAATGTCAGTTTGTGCAGTTGTGACCAGCAGCTGTTTGGTGAGCATCCAGACTGGAGTGGAGTGCGTGAAGTGTCTGTACAGATGCTCCTCTGCCTTTCAGATTACAAAGACTCCCGGAGAGGTGTGGGCAGAATGCTAATGTAGCTACAGGCTAACCTCCATCCTCTCCCTCGCTCCACAACACAAGGGCAATGCTGCATTAATCAGACATTCACAGCCCTCCTCCGTCGCTCTCACCTCAGACTAAAGACACACACAGGCTTCTCTCCTGCTTACGGCTGCTTCTTCTCACACTGTTACATGTCGTTGATATTGTTTGACAAGAACAATTAGTGCTTCCTCAAAAGCTAAGTCAGGCCTGGACTATTATTGTATTGTATTGTTCTTATCACTAAAAACTGAATATGCGCAGTGATAGACTTAGGAGTTGGTGACGCTAGTTGAAAGTGTGCGCCTTCTTAATCTTTGAAGGTGCATTATTATGAATTAATATGCGCAGTCTCACCTGTAGAAGCCCAGCTCCACTGTGAGGATTCTGTTCTTCGACTCCAGGATCGTTCAACACCATCCAGCCGTGGCCAGGGGCTGCATGTCTGAGGTCCTGACCTGCAGTGTGGGGGCCCCTCAGGGGTCCGTACTAAGGCTGTTCCTCATCACCCTCTACACTGCAGACTTCACACACGGGCGGTTGTGTCCTAGAGAAGTTCTCTGATGACTCTGCCATCATCGAACTCATCACTGAGGACAATGGAAAGTACAGAGGAGTAATACAAGACTTTGTGGACTGGTGTCAATGGAACCACCTCCTCATCAACGCAGGGAAGACCAAGGAGATGGTGGTGGATTTCCACAGACGTCACTCTGCTTCTCTGAGGTCATCAGGAAGTCCAGCTCCGTCCTGGGCAGTCCCCTGGACACAGAGCAGCAGTTGGCGGAGAGGAGGGTCCTGGAGAAGCCCCTGTAGAACACTTCAGACTGATCTGCACTTGCTGTTTGAAGGGGAGGTTCCTTCCTGTTGATGTCAGTCTGTACAATGAACAATGAATATTGATGAACCAACCTGACCTTACATACCATGCATCTGTAACAGGTCATCCATAAAAGTCAGAACGACGAGAAACATGTGTAGTAGTGTGGATAGTTTATCCGCCCACCAGCTGGGGGCGCCAGACGGCACACTATAAAAACCTTCAAAATATTGACGTTGTCCCGCTTGCCGTCTGTACTTCCGGGTGCTAGTCGCTCGGCTTGTGTGTGTGTGTGTGTTTGGGTGTCGCCGTGTAGCAGGTAGAGGCACTGATGGCTCTGGAGGCGCTTTTAATGCGCAGCTGGGGGCGCTTCTCTGTAGACCGGGTGTGTGTGGTCCTCTGAAGCTGGAGTCATTCCCTCTCCAGTAGAACTCCAGAGAATGTCCTACCTGAAGTTTGGAACAGCCTGAGAGAGCCGGGTGCGCAGCACAACCACCGCTGTCTTTACTGTCTTTTTTACGCTGTCTTTTTACCCTGTCAAAGAATAAGTGTATTCTGTGCTACAACTGCTTTTTGAATAACGAGTGCAAAGTACAAAATAAGCTAAATTAAGAATAAAACATGCTTAAATGGAAACCTTTTGTCCTCACTCAATCCCCTTATCTGTGTCCTTATAGTTTGTTTTATTATTTTAACGTAAAAACATAACTACGAACCCTCGGTTTGTCACACATGTGCATGTGCAGAACAAACAGACTTGGTTTATATATAAAAAAAAAAAAGTTTCTTTTTTTATTCAGAATGACAGAGAATCTTCAAAACCCTCCAACTTTTGAAAAAGCTGCAGGTTCTATGAAAGCTGAGGACGAGCTGTCACTGGGGTCTTTGGGACTGAGCCCTGGAGTCCAGAACTATTCTGTTTTGCAGATTCAATTTAGTATTTTGTACATTACAAAGTAAAAATGTGTTTTCACAATAATAATTCATTCCACCACAACCAAATCCACAACATTGCACAAAGATGGACTGCGATAATAATCATGTTCATGCTCATCCCACGACAGTCAAATAGCTGCATAGTCTGTAATTTCTCTTCAACAACTCCCACTCGAATCATGCCGGAGCACGGACGCCCACATCCACACATGATACAATACAGTGCACTGCCATTTTCTCCTCCGGTGCACAGTGCAAAGCGAGTGGGAAACTGAAACAAGCAGCAGACTATTGTTGCTGGAAGAAAAACAAGAACAAGCATCAAAACAGGTCCTAGTGCAGCATTTCAAGATTCTCTGTCAATAATATATTCTCAAACTTGGTTTTCATGAGGAAATGGTTTGATATTTGATTCAGATCTTGATGCAACAAGGACTAAAACTACTGCAATTCTCTGCTGGTGCTGATACAGATACAATTGTTCCAACAATGCTCTCATTATTATCAAGTGGCAATATTCCCTCCAGTGGCAATCTACTTCTCTAGCACCAATTTTGTGATGTCCCTATTAATCAATGTATTGTAATTATTATTATTTTTTAACAGGGACAGTGTGCATTAATGGACATTACTGTAAATGCACCAGAATAAGCCACACACTTATTTTACTTATTACTTATTTTGTTATTGACTGTTGTCCCTGAGCCAATGAAAGAAAATGGTCAACCTTTTACAAACACACTAGGTCCAAATTCCTGGGACCTGATCAAGTTTTTAATAATAATTAACAGATTATCTCAAATATTTCTTTGGTAAATTAACCCTTTAATGTTCACTCCTTGAACAAAGCAATGTTTGTTTTCCTTTTTTGGATTTTCTAAGATGTAGGAGCGCACTAATAATAACACAAATAATTTAGTTTTAGATTTGTTATTATTTTGATTATAGTCTTTTACCAAATGGTTGAGATTCAGTCTAATGGTAAACGTGCCTATAACCAAGTGAGATGAAGATTTCAGTTCCAAGCTCCAAAAGTGATCCACCAAATGGCTGAGGAAACCATTTAAGGTGATAATTTGACATACTTAGTAGGGTAGAGAACAGACCTCATGGGTAAAGAAGCTTAAACCTTAAAAGGGGAAAATATCAGAAGCACATGAATCGATTCCCACAGGAGAAATTCAGGTGTCCAGTAGCAGCAGAACAACAAAATAGATCATTCTAAAAATAGCTAACATTAGTATTAAAATGCAACAGCACTTACAAAGCATGCGAGTCCTCACATCTAAACAAAATTATTTAATGGTGTGATAACAGTTAGTCTGATTGTGTTTGTTAAGGATTACTTATGCTTAAAAGTGTGTCAATACCAGTTATACTAAAGTTCTCCCCAATTGGTTTATAAATACACACATATAACAGTCCGGCAATCAACTGGCTGGTTCATTATTGATCCTGGGTTTTCTCATTTGCGCCCTTAGTTCTCGGTCTTTAAATGTCACACAAATAGACCGGAGCTGTGACATCATCTTCCTAATTCCGCAGGTCAGATGTCAAGACTTCGGCTTCGGCCCGCACCTGACACTTCAAATCAAAGCACGGGATTTAAACATGTCTGGAAGGTGATTTGAAATTACAAGATTGAGATTGAATTTACAAAAAGACACACATGGAGTCGATGCAGTGGCCGTTGAGAAGTGTTGCTGCATCTCGCCGTATCTTTTGGCCGGGAGAGACACGTACGAAAATAGTGATACGTCAGACGAGCAGCGTGATCAATAGATGTTTATTGCTTTACCAGCCTGGGAATCAGCATCCTTGTTTGTACACTGATGTGCCCCACGCTGCGATCGATACTGAGAAAGATTGATTCCGATACAGGAGCCGGTGAGATCTGATACCTTTATTTTGGGGCAGCAACGTGACTCGGGCAGAAGGAGAGCGTGTGGTGATAGTGAGACGAAGAAGGGGCCAAGAAGAAGTTTCTTTGTCTCAAACGTTGACCTATTTTAAATCTCATGTTTGGGTCAAGTCCAAAGGCTGCACATTTTTACTGGACAAAGGGTTTTTTTCTCTGATTAAAACGTTTTGCAAAAAAAAAAAAAAAAATATCAAGGAAGTGTTAAATAATTATGTTTACCACTCCCTTTGTGAACATATGAGAAAATGTATTATGATTATTATTATTACTATTATTTTATTAATGCATACTTCTTATCTATGTTCAATTATCATTATTTCTGATGCTGTTCTTATGTATTTATATATACAATTGTCTTTGAGAGAACTTTTTTTTTTGTATTACTTTGCTGAAATAATAAACGGCTTTAAATAATACTCTAGTTTCAGCAGCAGTTCTAAAACTACTACTGATTGTTTTGCTCTAATATATCTCCACACTATATGATACGCCACTGAAATATGGACATGTTGTTGTATTATTAAAAGATAAACAGAGAAAACAGTACCATCGCTGAACTGCATTCCCAGCACTGAGAGCACGAACATGTGTGGCTCGGCTCCTGCCTCAACAAATACAAAATTCAGAGATTTTGAGGGGGGAAAAAAGGCAAAACTATTTTTCTTTCCAGGATTCGAGGTGAGGCACACGTCACTATGCGTCATATAATCTACACTGCTTGAAAACGGTATTAAATAGTGACTTATAAATCCAAAAAATATCGTAGGAAATTGAAAAAAATACTTATTGTGTGACTCCTTTAAAACAAGATAAAACAAGATTTATGAAACAAGCAAAGAATTGTTTTACTTGAAATATAAAAACAAGAGATTGATGTAAAAATGCAGTAAAAACACTTGATTATGTCACTGGTGTTGACCTCAGCTGGTCAGAGAGAATTAAAGGCTGGATGGATGTGAAGAAGAAAAGCAGGTTCCAGTTTGGACAGGCAGAGCTGTGAGGGCATGATAATGGAAAGTGGAAAATGGAGCTGAGGAGCTATTGCAGAGAAGATTGTGCTCGACGAGAGGCAGGCTAAAACTCAAGGTGCCCAGAGAGGTGCGGCTGCTGGGAAATGATAGGCTCAAAGAAGAATGGGAAGAGGCTATTGGCTTTGCACAAGAAGAACAACGTTTTGATTCAGTTTTGAGGATTAACTTTTACTTGGGCGCAAAATAACTCTCAATGTTGCCAATCAAATCTATTCATCACGGCATAAAAAAGGAGAAAAAAGAGCTGTTGAAATGCATGCAGTTTTGATGACTAAATATTTACTCTGAAGCATGTGCTACAGATTTGAATTATTAATGCCCATTGCCTCTTTCTTTTCTACTGCATCAAAATAGAAGCTGTGTTTTAGGATTGGTTCTAAATATTGGTTTTTAATAAAGCCAAAACACATATTTTACTTTAGCTTTAAGATAAATAAACTAATCTTGGACATTAACTTGTTCCAGTACAAATTTTTGACAAAATCCTTGACTGAAGATTTAGTGTAATGCTAACTGAGGCAGTGGGGTAACTAAGGTAAGGCATGTACAGAAGCTTCTCCATGACAGGTGGAGGATGGATACAGATAAGGAATGACACTTAGAGACAGAGGACAACCTTCCTGCTGTTCATTGCAGGAGGGCCAAAAAATATGAAAAAAATAGCATGGTTGCAACGGTTCCATTTAACCTCCACAAACAAGTACAGCACCTGTGGAGACTCAATTAGAAAACCATTAGCCACTGACGGGCTCGGGGCTAATGGAAGCCTGGGGGATTTCAACATGTGACACAATGGACAAGGTCAGGAGGAAGCCACATGTAGCAGCTATACCTGCCATAGTAACTATACAGTAATACAGGAAGGCACAATTCCTCATGGGACATAAAAGAGAGCTAAAACTAACCACAGTAACCTGTGGTACATTTTTGACCCTTGTGGTTCACAAGTGCAGCTGCTGAGGCACAAAGAGAGCATCACAGTTGTGTAAGTACACAGTGTTATCATGACAACACAATAATATAATAATTGTTGTTGGACATACTATGCCCAAATCAAGTAGATATAAAAGATGATTTTTAACGACACTTTATATGGATGAATATGGACAAAATGATGAAATCATAGATATGTCATGGGTCATACATATGTCACGGCCAAACTTTGGAAAAACTATTTTCTCCACTCATCATAGTTGCAGGAAGCTATAAGTTTTCTATTTTCAAATTACAACATAATTGAGTCGACCTCTCGAGAGGTGCAGTTCAAGCAAGGTGGCCCAGGAATTCATAGGAACTGAAGCACCTTTACCATCAGAAAGATGAAAGAAACTCATCCACAACCACCACAAAAGACGTGATTGAGAACTGGATGAAGACGGGGTATCGGGGTCAAATGAGTAGTTTCTGTTTGCATTATCATTTGAAAATATTTTGCAAACATTATACTTAAGGATGTATTAGTATTGTCCAATGGCTTCGGGTTTTTTTTTTAATATAAAAAAGGATTTAATTTCTCAGTTGTTATTGAAGGAGAGGGCTAAATGTCAGCGTTGCAAAACTTCATCTGTAGAAGTAAAAGGTTCTATCTATTCCAATAGACATAAAGTCCTCATAGTGGCTTGAAAAAGTACAACTTGCCCTGTTGCATAATTTGTCAAGTTATGACCAGAAATATAAATATTTTATTCCATATGTTTTTATAAAGAATGACCACAACAAAGTAGTGGAAGTGAAAAGTGGGGATTGCACAGAGAAACGCAATATTTCACTTGAGCGCATTAAAGTCTTTGCAAATGTCCTCATGACTTACGCAGAATTACACAACAATTACTCATATTTGAAAACCCTACAGCTAAAACGTAATCATTTTGAATAAAAGAGAGTAGAAAAAACCTCTCCAGTGTTATAAAGAAAATGTACAGCCAACAGCAAAGTCAGTTGACATAGTAATTCATTTGATTTAGTCGTTAATTGTGACAAAACTCTTTCCATGAAAGACCAAAATAAATCAATGAGATGTGAAGAAAAAGTCTGGTTCAAATCTACTGTATATGATCCAGATCACCACATGGATGCAGAATATTTTTAAAGGAATGGAATTGAACCGGGAGGAGGTCTATTTTTCTAGGTTTTTTTTCCTCTTTGCATGCACTACTGTTAAAAGATAAGATTAGATAAACCTTTATTAGTCTCACAGTGGAGAAATTTCAGTGTCATCGTTGTGCGCATTACAGCAGAGAGAGGAAATAAGAGCACTCAGATTGTACACATCAAATAGTCTATAATTTATAGACAGTAAAATGAAGATAAGAATAAAATAAAATGAGATAAACTCTGGGCTATAATTGCACTTGGTATTTACACATGTCTATATTATACATTAGCCGCAGAGAATATGAGAATATGAATATGAGCAGAATAAACATCAGAAATAATATCAACAGGTAAAGTGACTGGTCGAAGGCAGAAATATCAGATATGTAATAATGCAGTAGTACTGGTAACAGGTAAAGTGACAAGTGACAAAGTTACTAGTGAATTATCAGTGACTAATTAGCATTTCCTGTTACACATTCTCGGTGTACAGTCTGACAGCAGCAGGAAGGAAAGACCTATTATATTATATGGGGCTATTTTAGTGAGCAACAGTTTAATGTAGTTTTATATAGCACTTCTTCGGACAGCTTTGCATGGCATTATTCTCCATCCACAGTGGTGATAAACTGCTACAGACTAACAGAAGCGAAGCACTTTGGGCACTTTAAGTCTGCAGCTGCCCCATATTGGCACCTGGTGTTCCCTGAGGATCTCCCATCAAAGTACTGACCAGGCCCTGCCCTGCTTAGCTTCTGAGATCTACCAGGATAGTAACACCCTCTGGTTCCCACACTTGGCTTCTGGACTGACACTCCTAAAACATCTCGTCTCCCAGGAATTGACCAGCTTCCAATTCTTTTTAAGACTCATGACGTCAGCGACTAATCTCCTCAAACTGGGGCAAATTGAGCTCATCTTTTGTAAATCATCACAACTCTCGCTTAATGAGCAATTATTCCTGGTGACGATCATCTATTCACGGCCCGGTCAATCTCACAGAGCCAAGAATGAGATTTAAAAGAGATTTTTGTTGTATTGAATAGTGAGCATTCAGGCGAGAAGACATTGCAAGAAGACTATCTAAATGCAGATGTCTCGGATTGAAGATCTACATTTAGACTTGGCATGTTTTCTTTTATTTCTATTTTCGGCATTCTTTATGGAAGACTGCAGACAAGGATCAAACCCATTTGCTTTGAAACGAGACTTGTGCAGGGTGAGTTTATGGAGAATTTGCGTGTGTGCAAAACGTCATACACATGTACTGTATGCGACTAACAATGACTATAACTACAGTGCATAGTCCAGTCCACAAGTCGACTTTGTTTTGACCTTTTTATTACAGTTTATTATCTGTTCAAAAAGAAAAATCTATTATCTTAAATAATAGATCTTGTTTTAATATGTATGAATCCTGAGTGCCTTTTATCTCCTGTAATTTCTCCTGGGGGCGATCAAAGGTTATCTTATTTTATCTTAACTGAAGAGCCATAATTGCACCAGTTATTTTACTTTGCTAGTTTTAAAGTGGATAGATAGATAATCTAGTGCCTGGATGGAAAGCGTTCTATCAACATACATGGACATTGGTCATCTGCCCCTTATGGACCAACGGCATGTTTTTATCCTTGCATGTCTTGTGTTTTAACTGTCTGTGTTGACCACTGTTGTGATTTAGGGCCATACAAGCTATACATGTTGAAAAAAGAACAGCACGGATGGTCCACGTACAAAGTAGAATTGATTTTCACATTATTTTAAAGAATAAGTTAAGAATGAATAACACTCGATTTCATTTTCTGATTAGAATCAACTTGGAGAAACACGCTTTGATGAAGGAAGTGGCCTGACGTCAACAGGGAACGCTCGCCTTCACAATATGATGATAAAGCGATTGCCAAAGAGATACATTTGGAGAATTAGAGTGATAAACAGACAGCAATGATTACTGTGTGGCCATAGCTCATCATAGGTAATATTATAGTGTTGTGACTGAGAAGTTGCTACTGGGGATAATTTTGTTCAAATCTAAATTGAATTTCTTCGGACGGTTCCTTTAGGATTGTTCATTAAGATTAAGATTAATCCTTTATTGGTCCCACAGTGGGGAAATGTCATCACCAGTTACAGAACAGTAGGAAGGAGTACACAACATAAGATGAATAAACAATAGCTGTATACTGAAATAAAATAAAATTGGGAAGCAAGTCTAAAATCTCCAATCTCATAGCGCGCAGGAACAGTGGATTGTTGTGCTGTTTTGTGGTACACGTAATCGAGTAAACGTACAGCACATGGCAACAACAAGATTTATCTCGCGAACCATTCATTATGTTCAGGTACAAAGTAGAGAAACAAAACAGAAGATCAAATCCAAACCCAGCAAGTGGACAGAACATGAATGTGAGCAAGCAACAAATCCCAGAGCATTGTGAGTTCGTAAAGAAGTTGGACATGGATCATTTAAATACAAGACTCCATCTGACTGGAACAAACTCCAAACATCCATACGATTAATTATGTCTTTTGGTTAATTTAAAGTTGTGTTGGAGAATTTTCCCAAATTTGAGTAAAGAACCACCCGCACCCACTTTTAGAACAAAACTCTCTGGTCCTATTTGACGAACACGTATCACCAGAATGATTGACAATTGGGAGGACCAATAGTCTTGATGATCCACCAGGAAGTAGAGAATCCTCCTATATACCTTTAATGTTTGAATTATTTAGGTTCTTTTATGTCCTGTATGTGTGTCAATATTGTCAATAGTTTTACTTTGTCTCTTTCTAAATGTTTAATTTTAGCAGAGGAAGGAGCATTTGTGTATGTTTGTGTAATTATCTTTTCTATGTATGTATGTGTGTATGTGTGTATGTATGTATGTGTATGTATGTATGTGTGTGTGTGTGTGTGTATGTATGTATGCGTATGTATGTGTGTATGTATGTATGTGTATGTATGTATGTATGTGTGTGTGTGTGTGTATGTATGTATGCGTATGTATGTATGTATGCGTGTGTATGTATGTATGTGTATGTATGTGTGTGTGTATGTTTACATGTTTGTATGTTTGTATTAGGACCAACTAGATTGAGGCTTTCCTTAAATGATCTTAAACTTAAGCTTTTTTCCATTTTTAATTGTAGAAATTTGATGCTACCCTTTGTAAGAATGAAATGAAAGCCACAGAAGTCGTAGTTATTCAAACTGGTGAGTGTTAATGATGAAGAAGCAAGAGAGAAAACTGTTGTGAATATTTCCTGCCACTTCTGTGTTCTCAAGTTTGTGAATTCATTTAGAGAGAGCTTTTGATGGCGCAGTGATAAAAATAACAGGATTGTCTAATGGTCTGTAACGCGAGTAAGAACAATGATAATATTATTGCAGCTATCCAGAGTCACAATGTTGTTCCGCAAAGTGATTAGGCTTTCAGAAAGAAGGAGCCAATGATTTGCTTCTTTCTCTGTGCAAATGAATGTCGCCAGATATTTCTGTCCAATGAAACACAGAGCTTTTAATGAGTGGTCGTAGGTGAAGATATGATTGAACTTGTGTCAAATGTGCATCCTTTGATAGTAACCCCTCCTTTGTAGTTTTGATTACTTTCTAAGCGGCTGAATTTATTGAAGAAGATTGTGCAGAAATAAAAGACTTATTGAGAATGCTATTGGCCGCCTATTCAAAAAAAACAGGGCCATAAGTAAACAAAAATACTCATATGGTATAATGTAAATATACTCAGGCTGTAACACTTTTGATATTTCAATTAATTTAGCAAATATTCTTTTGATTAATACATTAGTTCAATAAATATTATAACTATCTCAATTTGAAGTGAAGCTGAAGTAAAGCCACAAAGCAAAGCCAATCTTAGTGGATAATTTTCCCAAATATGTTTTACCGGTTAAATAAAGAAATTTTAAACCTCAAATTTTCTTGCTTCATTGTATATAGTAATTACTGCTATGGTTAGATAGATAGATGGATACTTTATTGATCCCCCGTAGGAGAAATTCTTGCCTGGCCTTAGCCATTCGTACACTCCACTCAATCATCATTTCTCTGCATGTAACGTCTGGGGCTGGTCCCTGTGTTTGCGATTACAATCGGTTGACCGACCAATCAGAGAGCGCGGAAGGCGGGTGTTGTAGTTAGTTGTGGGTGATGTCAAGAGTTTGCGTCAAACAGGGAGATAGTAGTTTGGCAATCGCGAAGAATGCGATAGAACCAGACCGGATTACTTTACTATCAAGAAATGGAATCCGGAGCAAGAGGAATGTTTAGCAAATGTAATCGCTGGCAAAGATTGTGGCGCTACTCCCCACGGGCTCCGTTAGCGGCAAAGGAGATGGCTAAAGCTAGGCTAAATGCTAAATGCTAACGACTCACCCGGGCGCATTACATACGTCACGGTAAACTCAGATCCAATTGTTTCAATCTGTAAAAGGAGTTCCCCCTCCCACCTGTTAACAGAGCCTAATGGAGCACCTCCAGACTAGCAGCAAAAGACTCATTCAGGTTTGTTGTAAAGAATGACAGCCGAAGGAACAAAGCATCTCTTGAATTGTTCCGTTCGGCAGCGCAGTGATATGAGCCTGTTGCTTCGATTACTCCTCTGAGCGGCCATAGTGTCATGCAGAGGGTGTCTGGAGTTACCCAGGATGCCCTGCATTAGAGCCCTTATCCAGTCCACACTTCTCCCCATCACAGAGACACATTTCCTGATCAGTCTGTCGAGCTGGTTACTGTCCCTCGAGGTCAGACTGCCGCCCCAACACGCAACCCCAAAGAACACGGCACTAGCTACAACAGACCGGTGAAATACAGTATGTCTTGGTTGGGTCTTGATACCACATATATCAGCACAAACAAGTCTGGATTTTATAGAACCGTTATCATTATTTACTCAAATCATTGACTGAGCCTAATTGTTAAAAAAAAATTATAATTGCAAAAATCAGAATGAGCAGAAGCCAATCAGTTAGCACTCACCTGCTGGATGGCTACACCTGCCAACTCCAATAAGTGTACTGTTGTGTTTGGAGAACAGCTTCTACGAGCTGATGGACTGGTGGTCCAAGGGTCAACGGTGGAGATTAGTCACTTGTCACTGTGGATAGAAGCAGCTTATTAGGAGAGAATGAAGATTGAACAGTGAATGCATATGACCACAGTGTAGCTTTGAGAAAATATATATGAATTAAATTGTTTTTGTACATACCACTGCAATGTGCCAATATTGCCAGTGAGAAACTCTTCACACTCAACAGTATTCAATCCAATTCAATTCAATGCATTCTTGTTTAGCCCTAAATCACAACAGTAGTTATCTCAGTACTCCAAAATGTCGCAGTCTGTCCTGTCACCGCAGTTAACTTCATTAAGGCTTTTTGCAATGATCTGAAAGCTCTTCTTGCCAGTGATCAGTGAACACGGTTTAGAGCGGCCATCAGTCTTTGCACCTATCACCCGCTGCCTTGTGCTTGTGAGATGGAGGGTTGATAGAGACATACATAATTCATCTGCGTGTCCTTTCTGTCATTGCAAAGCTGTGGCTCGGAGCACAGGGCCGCCAAGCAAAAATACAATCAATCACCTACGGTTTGACAGTTGCCACAATGGGATGTGTTGATTGGACATCACGGGACGTCCATGCAAATAGATGAGCGTGGCGGGTCCCTCTGGACAGACCTACAGCAACCACTGACAGCTCAAGTATTCAGTGTGAGATTAGTATGCAATCCCATGGTCAGCAGCAGAGCCGTAACACCTGTTTTATCAAAAGCTCCCGATGCACTCAAGCTGACCAAAACATTTACAATAAAAGACAAGCCTTCAAGAGCACTGAGACGGTTCCTGGAAAAAGTCAGCTCAACACTTTTCACGATTTGAAGTATGTTTGGCTACCTGCTAAAACACATCACGTCAACAGTAGTATTAACACGGCACTGGACAGCTGAGGCAGAGGTAAACAATAGGGAGGTAATTCAATTGAACATAGAGGTTGACTGACACGTTTTTTTTAGCTTTTTACCAACCCCCGGGTCTCCAACAGGTCTGCCCACTCAAATCAATGTCCCGTGCTCATTGGCGCATGCTCGCACCATGGCACCATTAGCGGAAGTAGACTCTAGTTCTACCTCAGCAGGACGAGAGAAACAGATGAGAGTTCTGACCGATGGATGGTGGCGCTCACTCACTCGTGCGACTGAGCTCCTCACCCTATCTCTAAGGGAGCGCCCAGCCACTCTGCGGAGGAAGCTCATTTCGACCGCTTGTATCCGCGATCTCGCTCTTTCGGTCATTACCCAAAGCTCATGACCATAGGTGAGGGAGGGAACAAAGATTGGCCGGTAAATCGAGAGCTTTGCCTTTCGGCTCAGCTCCCTCTTTACCACAACGGTCCGATACAGCGACCGCATCACTGCGCACGCTGCGCCGATCCGCCTGTCAATCTCATGCTCCATCCTCCCCTCACTCGTGAACAAGACCCCGAGATACTTGAACTCCTTCACTTGAGGAAGGACCTCTCCACCCACCTGCAGAGGGCAAGGCACCTTTTTCCGGTCGAGCACCATGGCGGTGACAAAGGGCAGCCCTGTCGGAGGCCAACATTCACCGGGAACAGGTCTGACTTACTGCCGGATATGCGAACACAGCTCTGGCTCCGGTCATACAGGGATCGGATGGCCCTCAGCAGAGGACCTCCGACCCCGTACTCCCGGATAGTACGGGGTCGGAGGAGAAAACATCCACCTTATTTAATTATTTCAAACATTTAACCCACATCACAAATAATTTGATCCAGTTTTGGTTCAGTCCAAGCTAGTACCCTTTTTGTTCAGAAAAATAAAAAATAACAGCAAACATTTCAAACAAATAATGAGATGTAAAAGATTAGTTATAAACAAATAAAGTAGGAGACCTGAGTTTAACGGTAAAGCTTTTATAAGCTTTACAAATTGAACCGGAAAACCAGTGTAACAAACATCCTTCTGTACCCAAACCAAGCCACCGACCAAAGATCAAATCACAAATGTTCAATAAAGTTAGAAAGGCCCAGCACATGAAATGATACCGCTGCATCAGTAGTGTAATAGTAGACTCAAGCTACAAGAAATATATTTATCCAAATCCAGTAACACAACACCATGACGACATAGTTTTGTGCCTGGAAACAGTGCGTCTGTGGCCTAAGGACTAAGTACTGTATATGAGCTGATTTTAACCTTCATCCACATGTGTTTGTTGATGTCCCACTTAACGGATGTTAGTGATCATCAATTAGACTGTAAAAGAGTCAGCTTGAACTCAATAATGTATATTATTCATACACAGAGATTTTATATAATGTTGTAAAACATCAGGTATAAGCGGCCAAACAAGTTTTGAAAAATGGCACATACTTTAATCCCAATGTAGACGGCATCATTACGGTCTTTAAGTATCAAGGTTCAGTTTTTCAAATCAGTACAAGTGCTCACCATGCACTACAGGCACTGGCTCCACACAGCAGCAGGGAGAAAGAATGATTGTCTCTCAGTGGTAATTAAAAGCAGACTGAAGACATTTTGGTTCGTGCTTTTCTTCAAGTGTCATGCCGAATGCCTGATGCATATTTTAGAATCCAAAATTGTTGGAGCATTTCCTGGTACATTGCCTCAAATTTAAGTGTTCTATTATTTACACCACACTGAACCTGTTTAAAATTCTCATCAAAGTGCAGCTTTTGAACCTGAACAGTTGCTTTGATTTTCACACTACATCATTAGTGAAATAACTGAGTTAAAACTGGATGAATATTAAGTGCAGAAAAGTCTCCACTGAGAGACAAATAATAAGAAGCACTCTCCTTGTCTGACTGTATGTTAGCAGGTGGATGTTCATCACTAAACTGTGCTTTGAAATGCAAATGCTGTAACCGTAGTACAACATTCAAAATAAACCCCATTTATCAGAAAAGTCAATTTCATGGCTAATAAGTTCATTACTGCAGTCATGCTTGGAGTGGTCTCTGAGATAAAACTCACACAGGAGCTAAGGGCTAAGTCGGCGGAACACAGGTCTTAATAAGGTCCCTCTTTCTCATGCTAATACTGTGCTCCGTTAAACCTTTCTGTGGACAGTGGCTGTGGGACCAGGACACAAAGCCTGAAGATAAGAAGCCGCCAGATTTGCCTGGGCTGTTTGGGGACTTCGAGGAAAGTATGTTAGTTATTATGAATATTTTAAAATGTTATATGCTTCTTCTATGACAATGTTCGAATCCAGGTTAAAAACTGTCCTGCATGCAACTGAAGGATTTTATCTTTACTCTTTTAGATGTACAGTGATCGTTTATGATTTTAATGCCTTGTGTGATTGTTTCTATCTTGTTCTGGTAAGCACTTTGAGTTGCCTCGTGTATGATTTGTGCTATACAAATAAAATTGCCTTAATAAACATATCAATCCTTGGCAATGGCATGTGGCTAATCAATGGTGAGACAAATATCGCACATCTCTATAGACAGGATGCATACCAAAGCCAAACATAGCAGTTATGGGCTCAAGCAAATCTAACATGTGCTGCTCTACCCCCCCCCCCCCCCCCCCCCCCCCCCCCCCCCCCCCCCCCCCCACCCCCCCCCCCCCCCCCCCCCCCCACCCCCCCCCCCCAGTCCCCCCCCCCCCCCCACCCCCCCCCCCCCCACCCCCCCCCCCCCCCCCCCCCTCCCCCCCACACCCCCCCCCCCCCCCCCCCCCCCCCCCCATGAAAACCGTGAATTGTTTCAGGGGGTGTCCAAACCGGTCCAATAAGGTTAAGGTCTTCAGGTTTAAGCCTGAACGCACTTGAGGAAATGGGTGGAGTCTTCTCTGCTATGATTGGTCTGCATCCACAGCGGCCATTTCTGGACCGGTTTGGACTGTCTGCTGTATATTGTGCTTAGCAGGTGGTGAGATAGCCAACATTTGTCATTTATCCAATTTCATATATGGGCATGTCATACTCATTATAAAGCTCGGAATCCAATCAAAGCAGTTTTACCATCTCGGTTGTCGGCCCCCTGGACAATTCTCATTAACTAAAGTGGCCCTCTTACTAAGAGGTTTAGACACCCCTGGCTTTAAAAAGTCAATTTGCATAATACGTCTCCTTTCAAACTAATTCTAAGTTATTGGGCTTCAGTCCCTCATAGTTTCAGGTAAAAACACAGACGGCTCTGGAACAAGATCATACAGACATTCAGCCAGAGTTAGTTCTGCTCAAATCTGCTCAGTCCCTGTAGTATTCTTCTTTTATTTTTTTCTTTACTTGTAGCTACCCTATTTTAAAAAAAGAAAAAAAAAGATTATGTTTTCTGTAATTGGCCACTCATGCACAAAGGAAAGTGTAGTGTCTGCAGACCTGGCAACAAACATACATTATTAGGCGGACGTAGCACTTTTGAGCCGTCTCCCTCAGCAGCTTTGCACTTCCTTATTTCAATAAAGAAGTGTAAAATTATTCATTTTTGAGCTCACCTTTTAGCCTGACCCTTTTCGATGTCATTGTACGCACACATTTGCTTCCTGCTTAGTGGGAGGAGTGGTACTATGGCAACGAGCACCAATGAAATACCCTTAAACGTTGTCCATTTGAGAATTACCTCCATGATTTTTTTGCAAATCTATAATTTAGGGCCGTCGTTAGACAAAACCACTTGAACGCTCTGCTAATCTCAGAGAAGCTTTCAAGCATTTTATCAAATTAGTGTTATGTGGCGCACTAAGTCGCTGGGTCCTTGTACTTTTCCATCTGAAAAAATGCAACTCTTTAACATCTGTCAAGCTGCAGTTCCATCCCTGCCTCTCCTGGTTTTACACACACTTTTAAAGCAATAATAGAAACCACCACAAACCTTATATTCTTTATCCAGTCCCCACCATTTTCATGAACATTAGTCCGACCATGCATTTATGTAAGTGCACTGGCATTTCATACAACAGTATTATTAGTTTTCTATGAATCCATTTGTTCAGCACGAGGATGGCATTGTCAATGTACAATTCTATTTCATTGAATCAAGAACATGGTGCATTCAATTCCAAGCATCGCTGCGGAGCACACCAAATGACTAATGCAATCATTTCATGTTTCAAGCTTTTCTTCAAAGAGTGGATTGTGTAACCGTGAAAGTGTACTGCCGCAGATGTTTGAGTCCAAATGCATGGAAATACAAAAGCACAAAATACTGTAGAAGTTGGGGAACATGTGCACTGTGTACGTTTTCTGTTGGGGGATCTACCGGTATCTTGTCCCACAGAGGTTTGCAACTATATTACTATGGCTTATTACGATTTTCAGGCACATTTTTAACTAAAGCATAGTTGAATAATGTGATGATGGAAAAAAAGTTCTATCATTATCATTGTTAGTGTTTGTGTGAAGCCTTTTGTTGTCAAATAATCTATGTTCATATTATGACGTCATTGAGCCGCTCTGGGGATATCTCAAACCTGCAGTTCATGCAAGGCGGCCCAGCAATTTACTGGAACTAAAGGTTTTTGCCAAGAAATGGGCAGAACCACAGCCACAGAAGACTCCAAGCTGACATAGACGTCTTACTTCAATGAGGAGCGTAGAAAGTGTTGCGTCAGACAAAAAAAAATTATCCGCCGTCGTCAAAGATTTGAGAATCATAACGAGCCCTTTTTTAGTACTGCGGCCACGTGGTACATTACCAGTGAAATGAGCTAGATGCGTTGAGTTCTGGCAACCCGGATCACAGGCTTTCTGATTGGTGAAACAGTAGAGGGCAGGACACTTTTGAAATTTGCAAACACTGTATTCCGGTTGAACTACTTTTATCAGTTGAAGAATATTCAAAAAGACCATGATTTATGAATGCCTTTTGACAGATTGGGGCCATTTAATGATGACTTAACATGCAATTCTAACATATTTATTTTGACAATCAATGGCTTCACACAACCAAGAATGAGACAAAAAATAGTTAGCATTTTCATTCAATATCTCTGAAACATGCACCTAAAATATACGTTTCTGCCTGGGTATGTAAACTTTGGAATATTTTAGGCAAAACATCGCTATCTTCCCTGAGGCTGAGACTGACATTTTGAATTGAATTGTGCAGTCATAAAATTACATATTTTTGGGTAATTTCTCATTGATCACGCAGAGATATGGGACTACAATTCTGTATCTTTGGGAACATTTCCGTAATCACATTTCTGTGGACGAAGCAGGTGGCAGACCCTCGAGCAGAAAATTTCCGGATTTCACTTTTCATCTGAAGTGGCTCCATAAATAACTGTGCTGTGTTTTGCTTGGCGTTTCCTACAGGCAAATAGCAAATGAATGCTAATAGAGTCAAATGCTTCTCGATCTTAGCGCTTCCTCTTTCTTGAGATTTGGCAAATTTACTGCAGTCTCCAAACAGACAAAGGACCACTGATGTGACTCACACTATGCGCACTATGCTTTTTGATACTGTCATTTTCTGTCTGTTCTGGGTTTGAATTGCGTTTATGAGCACCCCTATAGTATAACTGTATCCATGGGAACCAAACAAACTTTATGAATATGTAGAAGTAAAAGAAGAGTATTTTTATAGCTGACAGACACCTAAATGATGATTTTCTGTCTTATATCTTTTCACATATGTACTTTGCACTTATACCACATGAGAATGCTCCAACATGAAGTTCAAATATTTGTGAAACCAACAGCATTGATTCTTGCAGGTTCATTTTGTACATTGGTGTACAGTAAAGAAATGTTAAAACGTCAAAAACTCTTTGAAATATACATTATTTATTTTTACCATTTTGTAATTTAGACACAATACTGTAGCGTCAATATTGCCAGACTTACTGGAAGTGCCTATTGGTATTATGTATTATAACAGTGAATATATCTGAGACCAGTAGAAGTTGTCACAAACTTATGGATGTTGTAATGTGAATACATTGAATTACAAAACTTCTGTTCTGTGTGTTGTTCTTTTGACTTGTGCCACAATGCTTTTCATATCTACTCATCACATGTAGCGTAACAATCACTGAAGGGTCGAGGTTACAGATATATTTACATTGTTCCACTGTAAAGCTGGGGTACCTTTTTCATAAATGATACATTGTGTTTGTCCCATACGTAAAATGTCTCATTCATCTAATTAGAGAATATGTTTTACTTTTCATACTTTGCAATATGAGGGAATCTCTGGGAATCACTGTTTGACGATTTGGTCTGAGAGAGTTTTGTCTGACAAATATGAGGCTGAATTAAAACTATAGATTTGATCGAGGGACGACAGTGGCTCAGTTGGTAGAGCATTGGCCTTTGAGCCTGAAGGTTATGGGTTCGAGCCCACCACAAGACCTACTTCATGACTCCCACTGATGTCTGCTCTCGTTGTGTCCTTGGGCAAGACACTTAACCCCACTCTGCCTGAAGCCCCTGCTGAATTATCAAGGCTCCTGTGGACTCACCACCTGCAGGAGGATCAGTGAGGGCTGGTGCTCTGTGCACTGGGTGCAGCTCTGACTGACACCCCCCTGACCCAGAAATGGATTACAGTAAGAGGACAATATATTTGTATCTTTTCAGTTCAAAAAGGGTCAAATATGATTCATACATGTGACCTGTTATCTGGGGACACAATGAAAATTTGACAAAATGCCACATTAAAATGTTGAGAAATGTAAGATGCAAATAGAAATTCCATCATTTGTGTCATCAATAAACAAAATCACGCTTTGAAAATGGCAAAACCAAACATTGCTGAAGGTTTGTGAACATTGTGTGTTTATTTTATGAGCTTTACTCCCTTCATCTCAGCTCTAGTCTACCCTCTCTAACTACTTCTATCACAGTTTGGATCTATCACTACTTTGAAAACCTGTCTTTAACATGGTGCAGCATACTGAGACCATGTTACGAGACGGGCCAATAATAACAAGAGTGCACATCTGAGCGGGTTTGGTCTCGGTTCAGGAGACCAAACCCGGAGTTCAGGAGGGTTTAGGGTTTCAGAGAAATGATGTAGACGTGTCATTGCTTTGGATGTGCGGGTGCAGGTGCTCATGGTGCGTGCTCGTGCTAGATCACTTTAGTGTCACTCTAAAAGCAGAACCATCAGAGCTGCTCACGTGCGACCGCCTCCATACAGTAGGTGTCCTGTTTGTGCAGAGGGAGGAGGCGACACTGTACAGACTGTATGTGTGTGTGTGTGTGTGTGTGTGTGTGTGTGTGTGTGTGTGTGTGTGTGTGTATGTATGTGTGTGTGTGTGTGTGTGTGTGTGTGTGTGTGTTTGTGTGTGTATGTGTGTGTATGTGTGTGTATGTGTGTGTATGTGTGTGTATGTGTGTGTGTGTGTATGTGTGTATGTGTGTATGTGTGTATGTATGTATGTATGAATGTATGAATGTATGAATGTATGAATGTATGAGTGTATGAGTGTATGAATGTATGAGTGTATGAATGTATGAATGTATGAATGAATGAATGAATGAATGAAGGAAGCAGAAGCGCAAATTCAAACTGAAAGACCGGCCACGGCTCTCACCACCAGGGCCTACCAATCACACAGCCCGGCCAGCCCCTTGACAAGACGCTCACAGCAAAGCGGGCAGTTTAAAAGCAGCCACTCCCCGATAAACAGCTCTTCCTGAAGCTCTTAACACCCACCACCTCCCCAGCGCTTCCTCGGCTCCTGGTTCCGGCTTCTGCTCTGGCTTCTGGTTCCGGCTCCTGGTCTGGCTCCTGGTCTGGCTCCTGCTCTGGCTCCTAGCATTCATACCATGCTTCTAGCCACCGCCAGTGCTTGACCCCGGGGGGTCTGAGATCATCTACAGCAGCTGACAATCTCCCCTCTGCAAGTGTCACTGCCGGGGACAATGCGGCAATCAAATAAATGAATGTTTCTGTCTTGGTCTCTTTAGATTAAAATGTATATATACAGGCTTCCTTCTCGTTCCCATGGTAACAGAGAAACGTGAGAAATGACACACAAGCACGCATTATGACCTGCTGATGTGGTTTTAAATCTGCTCAGGGCCTATTGACTACTGTGCATTTTGCTGATGCCAAACAGCTCTGCGGTCGGGAGTGTAAATCCAAAATCCTAAACTTCCACTTGTTCGTTCATTAAAGCTGCATTCCTCAACTTCTCCAATGACAGGCACGCATTCAGGGTGGGTTCATCAAAAGGTTGTTGCTTTGCCTGGATATAGAGCAGGGATCTCCAGCTTCTTTCTCAGGGCTAGAATGAGACAGAAATAGTCTTTTAAGTGTCTAGAGACAGGGGGAGTCTATAGAATACTGAGAGCAAGACTTGGATATGGGCACTGTTACTATCAACAGTCTTTTTTTTTTTATTTACTAAAGTTGTGGGCATGTTGGTAATATATTTGGGCACAGCTGCCCACAGTGGCACCTGCTGTTCCCATGGTCTCCCATCACTCACAAGTGTCCCCCAGGAGCTGTATGAGCAGGCCATGAGGAGACAGACCAGGAGCATCCTCTGATCCTACACATGTACTTTTCCCTGAATATGAGTGTTTGAACTCTGGGAGGAGGTACAGCCTCGCTGCCGACTCCATCACTGTAAGAACTCCTTCAAACCTGTTTCAGAGAATCTGTTCAATGTAAACTGTGTGAACTGCAGCACGTGTGTCGGTGTCTTTGTGCGTATGTATTTTACTGTATTGAAAGTAGCAGTCCAAACAATCTTGATCTTGAAACAGGGAATGACTGTATTTTTCAAAAGATAATCAATGCAATAGTTTTATGTGAAGTCTTTGTTCTACATTCTAGAATATCAACTCTTGAGGCACCAAATAGCAGAATCGCTTCATAAGCTCATGGATCCAGAGCACTTTCTTTACAGCGACCTGTCTTCCCACATGCATTTCCCCATATCGTTCTTACATCCTTTTATTTCATATATTTTTGTTCATCATTTTACTAATCCATTTTTTGTCTGTATCACATACAACTTGTGAAAATACTACAGGGTTAAGTCGAAATGAAAGTGGAAATTTGTTTTTGTTCTAACCCTAAAATGTTGTTTGTAATGTTGAATAAAAGCATTGGACCATTTATAACCAGGCAAAACCATTCTCACACAAAAGTCACATCCTCTACACATTGTGCATCTGGGAAAAATATACATTCATACTAATAAAACACTGTAGGCTGTTATTACTACTATACTACTACTCTGAGTACTACCTGTCCATTCCTTTAACTTACTCTGATGCAAAATAAAAGGTTAGGCTTATGCATTGACATTCCCAGCCTACTTATCCACTTTGAAAATAATCCACTGCTGTTATATAAGTTATAGGCTCCTGTTTATTGCTGACAGCATTAACGTCATTGCAAACATGGTAATTTACCTGTTTGTTTGGGGGACTTTACGTATTGTCCAATATAGCCCAGATTTGAGGCCAAAGTGTCATAATGTCACTGTTTTTTACATTATTATTATGATTTTACCTAGAACCCTCACAGTAGGACACGTTGTTCCCGGAATTTTGTCTCATGTGCGTGTTTGCGTGTGTAATGGATATGAAATGAGTCCTTCCAAACAGTGCGCGTCGGTTGGACTCCACGGTCTTCTTGTTTCACACACACAGGAGCGCAGCGTGCGTCCTGACCGCGTGGAGACGTGAGCGCGCACTCCTCTCGGTACCACCCTGCAGCAGCCCCCAGAAACTATACTCTCTATACTCCAGCCTCCACATACTGTACGCACGCACTACACGCACAGCTCTGCGAGGATGCACTACAACCAGCACCAACCCCAGACGCACCAGCAAGTCTCTGCGTCTCCCGAAAGAAGTTAAAAAGAGCGTGGAACAAGAGCAAACTGGATGCAAAGGTACAGTACGCGTATAGTTTGGCGTGTGGTCCTATTTATTGTTTTTGACGCACAGGAGAGACGCGCGGAGGCTGTTGGGTTCATTGAAAGTGTGCGTTTGGAGACACAGACATGAAAGAGTTTAGTCAATGAGACGTTCTGAATACAGCAGAGAACACGTACTGCTGCTGCTGCTGCTGCTGCTGCTTCTGCTGCTGCTGGAGATGGAGGAGTCATGGAGCACACAGCACATAATGTGATTACAGCCTGCTCCAGATTTGGGTTTGTTTTGACTGGAGTCTGGTCGTCGCGTTGTCAGCCCCTTTTTTCTTACTCCTTTGATGATAACACAGTGTTCTGGCATCATAAACGTCCAAATCTGTATATCTAATAAGGCTAAATAGGGATATTGTTAAATTTTTGTGGGTGGCAGGGAGTTACTTTGCCCTCATATTTAGGACAGAATGTTTAACGCATTTAGTTGGCACATTCAGTATGCTGCAAATCTGAGACCGCTTTAGTGAGGTCATCCATAATTAACTTAATAGGTATCATTTAGATTTACGTAACAGAACTTATTAGAATACCTGCATTTGAAAAGAGAGAGAGGGCAGCCATTTAATAACACACAATACAATTATACTTTTTATATGTGCATGCATTTTGTTGAGTTTCTGCTAAGTAAGTTTGAAAACATTTGCCTGGATGTCTCAAAATCTTCACTATTTAACTAAACAGGGTTATGGCAATGATTTGGGCTTTAGCCAGGGCACAGACTGGATGAGAACAAGAGCAGTCACAAGTTTCTGAGAGTGAGATCACGCTCCTGCTGCACTAAAGACTGATTCTTTACTCCTAAATCCTACGTTCATTGCAAAGAAAACATAGCAGCATTCACTTATTCGTCTTAATGCACCGCCTCTCTCTCTTCTTCCCCAAAAAGACAGATCTATAGATGCATGTTTTTGATGCCTGTTACAGTGGGTGAGCGTGTTATTATGTTATACCTTATCTGCATAAGCTCCATTCCCTTTTATGTTGAGCTCAAGGCGCTCGGAGTGTCTGGGAGAGCAGTCTGGTCTCAGCATTTGAAGTCTGTCTTTGTGGAGGCTCTGTCCTGATTTCAGCACCACTCTGTCTGTCACATAATGTACAGTACAGCAGACACCGGAACCACTGGAGCAATGTCAAATTTCAACTAAAACGAATGAAAAGGGCGTTACGGGACATGGCATAATTGAGCCAATCAAAATGTTAATATATTCTGATCTCGTAAAAAGTGGACGGCTGTATATTGATTCGTGGAGCAGATGCATTTTCTATAGTAACACAAATGGATGCAATTGTTAGTTTTGCTCGGGTTTGGTTGTTTTTATGCTGACTGTATTTGTCCGAACTGTAACTTCACTTAATTAATGTTTAGATTCTGTTTCGACATATGCTTTTTCAGGTTCTTTCCACAGATTTTCAATTGGATTTATGTCTGGGCTTTGACCATTCTAACACACTTACACTATAGCCCTTAAATTGCCCTGTATTTTTCTCCATTCACAAATTATTCACATGTTTACACTCTTCCCTCAGGCACACAAAACAATTCTGCCGCCTCCATATTTGACACGGAGGTGATGAGCAGTGCTAGTTAACAAGCTATATTTTGATCTCTTTTTACCACAGTATCTCCCTCACAGTTTCCCTCCCTTTTCTTTTTCGATCTTTCCGCTTGTCCATAAAGTCCAGATGTGAGTAGAGTATGACTAATATTTGCCCTACAGGTGATATGTGGGTGTATGCAGCTGCTCCAGAGTAACCATTGCACAAGTTTGGGCATACAGCCGAGTCTTGGTAGCATTGCAGTTGTACCATACTCTTTCCAGACCCAGATGATGGATTCAGCAAGGTTGCACTTTATTGTCTCCGTAGGGAAATTTGTCCTCTGCTTTTAACTACCAATGCCTCCTCCATCTGCAGATGTTGAAGCTGGATGCAGAGATGTAGGTGTTTTTAGTGGTATGGGAAATCTGAGCACCTAGACTATGACTTCGCCCCTAAACTGTACTCGGTGAGAGATATTCAAAGCAGAGGAATGAGATGACCAATGTCCATTAAATGTTCCACAGATTAACAACTCAGGCTGTAGA
>OZ035842.1:14707630-14849262 GCA_964034765.1 Knipowitschia caucasica | reverse complement strand
CGGATGTCATTTGTAACCTTCACTAGTGCAGTCTCAGTGCTGTGATTGGCTCTAAAGCCGGACTGGAGCGCATCAAACGAACTATTAGTTACTAAGAATTCTGTAAGTTGTTGGTAAGCAACTTTTTCCAGAATTTTTCCCATAAACGGCAGATTTGAAATGGGGCGATAATTCTTAAGAACTGTGGCATCTAGACTCCTCTTTTTTAGGAGGGGTCTGATGACTGCCGTTTTCAGGGCCATTGGAAATGTTCCAGATGAGAAAGACATGTTCACTATTTGTGTGAGCAAAGGTAAAAGACTGCTCAAAACAGACTTAAAAAATTTAGTGGGTAGTACATCCAGGCTACATGTGGAGGAACTAAGGCTAGATCCAGTCCCCACTCCATTTTTTAAGTCATTTTATGAATCTTTTAGAGAGGAGCTTTTAAACCTGATGAATTGCTCTCTTCAGACTGGGGTCTTTCCTGCAGCCTTCAAAGCGGCTGTGGTGAGGCCCCTTCTGAAGAAGAGCAATTTGGATTTTAATGATTTTAACAACTACAGACCGGTATCCAACTTACCATTTCTAAGCAAAATTTTAGAAAAACTTGTTTTTACCCAGCTCAATGCCTTTTTAGATCAGCAGCAAATTTTAGAGAAATTTCAATCAGGATTTAGGGTGAACCACAGCACAGAGACTGCTCTTTTAAAGATTTTAAATGATTTTAGACTAAATTATGATTCTAAAAAGGTGACCGTGTTGGTTCTACTGGATCTTAGCGCTGCCTTCGACACAGTAGACCACACCATTCTTTTATCACGCCTACAACACCTCGGCCTCTCTGGTGCTGTCCACAAATGGTTCACTTCTTATTTAACAGACAGATCCTTCATGGTAAGTTTGGATACCTGCTCCTCTCAGGTCCATAAAATCACATGTGGTGTGCCCCAGGGTTCCATTTTAGGTCCAGTCCTTTTTAACCTGTACATGCTTCCTCTTGGCGGTGTCATCAGGAGACATGGAATTGACTTCCACAGTTATGCAGATGATACACAGCTGTACATCTCCATGTCTCCTGATGACACCAGGCCAATGGAATGCTCTTTTTAACTGCATTTTAGACCTGAAATCCTGGATGGCAGAAAACTTTCTCCAGCTCAACCAGGACAAAACTGAGGTTTTAGTCATCGGCCCTGAGGCCCAGAGAGAGAAACGTTTACCGAAACTCCAATCACACTCTTTTAATCCATCATCACAAGTGAAAAACCTGGGCGTAATCTTTGACTCTGAGCTGACTTTTATTCCTCACATCAAGAACATCACAAAAATAGGTTTTTATCATTTAAAGAACATCGCCAGAGTCCGCCCCATTCTCTCTTGGGGCAACACGGAGACGCTGATGCATGCTTTTATCACCAGTCGCATTGACTACTGTAATGCCCTGCTCTCTGGTCTTCCCAAAAAGAACATTGCAAGTCTTCAATTACTCCAAAACTCGGCCGCACGTGTCCTGACTAAGACCAGGGGGCGGGACCACATTACACCGGTTTTAAAATCGCTGCATTGGCTCCCCGTGTGTTTCAGGATCGATTTTAAGGTTCTTTTAATGGTTTTTAAATGTCTTAATGGTCTTGGGCCTTCTTATCTTTCAGATTTGCTTTTATCCTATGAGCCTTCCCGGCCCCTGCGCTCCTCCGGCAGCAGACTCCTAACCATCCCCAAAGTCAGGACACACACTCACGGCGAGGCATCTTTCCAGCACTACGGCCCCCGTCTCTGGAACAGTCTGCCGGAGGAGCTCAGGGCCGCAGAGAACGTTCATATTTTTAAGAGTAGGCTCAAGACGCACCTTTTTAGAGCAGCTTTTGATTAGTATTTATTATCTATTATTGCTTTTTAGTACATCTATTTATGTTTTTAGACAGATTATATTTTTATTTATTTTTATTATTTACTATTTTTAATTATTTATTGTATCTACCCATTTACTATTGTTATTATCAATATTAGGCAGCTGCCATTTTTCTTTTTATTTTCACATTTTATTGTTCTACTTTCTATTGTATTGTTTTAGTGTCCCCAGTGTTTCCTCTGGAGGAGCCCTCTGCACTGAGAGCTGGGGTCTGCTGTGGCTTCGGGGGACTGGCTCTTGGATCCGGTGGGGGTCTGGGGCCTCCTCTCTCCTCTGGGTCCTATGGGGTCTGAGTCCTGGGCCTGGTGGGGTCTGGGGCCCCTCTCTCCTCTGGGTCCTGTGTCGTTGCCTGTGGCTGCAGCCGGCTCTCTGCTCCTGGTGCAGATGGCTCCTTGGATGACGCTTCTTCAGCCGGTTACATCTGCTCCCAGCCCCATTTCTTTTTATTGTTTTACCTATTTTACCTGATATGACTTTATACTTGTGTATATGTGTGTGTGTGTGTGTGTGTGTGTGTGTGTGTGTGTGTGTGTATACGCATGTGGTTGTATATATAATTATAAATGTGGTTTTGGGGGGTCTGTGGGGAGGAGGGTTTAGGGCTGGGCATGTTGGATTGTTTTTAACTAAACTGTAAAGCACTTTGTGTTACACTTTTTGTATGAAAAGCGCTTTATAAATAAAATTTGATTGATTGATTGATTTGAATATCACCGAACCATGCATCACATTGTCAGAGGCAAAAAGTCTGAAATCAAAGGACACTTACACTAAAATACGGTTCTCAGTGGTTTGATGCCAAAGACAAGAAACAACAGTGAAACAGTGCAAACATGAAAGTGTAACCTCCAGACAGTGGGGCCCGGGGGCCAGATCTGGCCCACGAATGAATTATCTGGGCCCCCGGGATGATATTTGATTAGTATTAGAACCGGCCGCACAGAGCTATAAGAAAATAATGAATAATTAATTTAATGTTCAGGACATGATTATTCTCTTTGAAGGAAGTTTGTTTTTTGTCTGTTGAAAAAATGTCACTTGAAATTACTGACAGAGCCATACACAAATATTGGATTATTCATTTAGTCATTGGATATAATACAGAACACTGTTTTAGGTCTTGGTTCAATAGGTTATATGCAATCATTTTAATATGTTTTAATAAACTTTTAACAAGTCCAGCAATATGGGCTGTATTTGAATCCAGAGTTGACTAATAGTTAATAACTTACACTTTTCTTTAGATTTCTAAAACATTTTCATTAACCGCGTTAAAAATGTGCTGAATGACCCGCCCATGCATCCCATAATAACACTCAGAAGTGCCGCGAACACATGCGTGTGTAAGATGGCGACAGAGTAGGTAGCATTAGTTAGCATTAGCACAACTTCTTATAAGATGTACAACAATCACTGATGAAATGGTACAAAAGCAACGCACTGCTAACAGTAGAACAGGGGTCTCCAACCTTTTTTAATCGGAGAGCTTCTTTTATACAAACGAACAGGCAGTGAGCTACTCCTTTTTGCAGTTGTAATACAAATCTAAAATCTAATAATGGAAAAACATGGAACACACATGTTAAATATACCATAAAACTGTATACCCTATAATTATACTTTTAAATAGAGATGTAATGGCTCAAAATATATTCATTAAATGTCATTTGTGGAATTCTAAATCATTTTGTGAGCTACCTGGAAGGGGTAGCTCCTGAGCCATAGGTTGGAGACCCCGGCAGTAGAATAACTGAAGATTACTGCCAGTTTTGTGTCCAAATGTAGTCCGAAGCGGTCCTGCTCCCGCAGGTCTCTCCAGCAAGGATACAAGGTACGCTAACGCTAAAAAAAATGTCACTATAGTCCCCTCTACTCCTCCTCACTTTTGCGTCTTTTGGGCTGTTTTGCTGTGTCTGCAGTTGCAGCCAGAGGAAGTATAGCCACTTTCTGATACCGTTGTGTTTATCTGCAGATGCTAGAGGAGGCGTGGCCTGCTCGCAACAGCACCGCCCCTCATTGTGTGAGTGGAGGAGAACTACTCAGCCCTTTTTATGCCCTGAATTCATACACAAGCTGAATCAATAAGCTCTATTTTTTTTGGGCCTTGAGCATCCAAATCAAAGGGAGGATCTACGATCACTGTAGCACTGTGAGCAGTTGTACCCGCAATAATAGGACATTGAACATATAAATGTTGAATTATTTTTGATTATTACGATAAGCTAGAAAATGAATAATACATTATGTGATAAATATGTAAGAAAAAATATCATTGATAATCAATGTCAGTTTAGTGTAATAATCTGCAAATAAATACACTAGTAATCATTACCAGTTAATTTCTGCAAAAAGTAAAGATGCTGGGTTTACATGACATAAAGCATTACGTTTTTGATCTTGTAAAAACTCAAAATCTTTGTTGCATTCGGTTACCCAAAACATCTTTAATCATGAAAACTAGTTTGGGTTTACAGCTAACCCTAACCATAACCCTGTTGCACATTACAAGTAACTGTGGTTCATGAATGAACTCATAATGCATGAATTCATGTAGTATTTTGTATGAAGTTTTACCTAAAATAACACAAAAAAGCTTTTGCAACTAATTTGTTCAAATATTTAATAGAAAATGTCTTGCTTCCTGCACTTCACACCAATCTTACAAGCCGGTATAGTTTTAAAGCCTAGCCTCGAGTGCGTATTTCACCATGATCCAGTGTTATAGAGCTTATCGGACACGCAGGCTCGCTATAATGACCAGCTTCACAAGCAAATGTCACATTATGGGAATTGAACAAGCTCGGTCCATCATAAAGTATTATGCAGCATCACTGTTCAGTGTAGTGTAAATATCAGCGGCAGGAGTCGCACGGAGCTCTGGTGCCATCTTTTTTTTAATGCATCCTGATTTGCATTTAAAGAGAATAGCAGTGAATCCTGATGGAGGCAGCTGTGATGGGGCTGTGATGGTGTGAGATGGTGGGATGGCTGCAGACTGACGGATGGCTGCTATTGTGTGAAAGCGATAAATCCACAAACAGCAGCAAAGACTGAATAATGTGATCATGAAAGAACTCTGAACACTGTACACACGGAGTAGAATGATACGAGTGGAAACACACAGAATGGAACCTGTACACTGTAAAAAAATGATGAGGCTTTTAATGTCTAGTTCATTACTATAGACCAGCCATTCCCAAACTCAGTAACACCGAGGCCCCCTTAAAAATCTGACGGGTCTGCGTGGCCCCCCAAAATAATAACCAAGAAGACAACATTAAGAATAGGCTCTTCTGGTTACTTTATTTTGGGGAAATAGCCTCTGCTACAAACATCGTAATACAAAAATGATTACAGTGGATTATTCAAGTCAAATAATGAACACAAATATTTTAATATTACAAACAAAACATTATAAATTTAACATTAAATAATTATATTATTTTTTTTATGACCTCCCGCGTCCCCCCTGCAGTACCCTCGCGGCCCACCAGGGGGCCGCGGACCCCACTTTGGGAGACACTGCTATAGACAATATTAAACCACTGTCAAACTTCAATGTCTTCCTTTAAAGAATGAACTCAGTTTCAAACCACAACCTTATGCTTTCAGACAGGAATGTGTTCTCCAGTACAAACATGGTACAAACAAAGATGTGATTATAACATTAATCCAAATATGTGTTGATTGTTTTAGTATTGTAATAAACAGTGTGTTCTGCGGGGCCTGAAATGAAACCTCTGATTAATAACTACAACTGAATCTATTTATAGACGCCACACATGTATTATGACTGAACCTCAATCACTTGTAAAGCGCACACCTCCACCAAGTACATTCCTTTTTGAAATATTCTGGATCCAGACGGTGATCCGAATCATCTCCGAAATCATGTGTTCCTCATCCCACTTCCAAGGTTTCCCGAAACTAAAATCTGCTCATGACATTTTTTGACTTTGTGAAACAAACATACACTGGCTTCTCCATATGTCAGAAGATAACCTAACAGAGCTCCTCCTAGGACCGACCAGAGCTGGGATGATCTGGTTTGACAGACTCTGCACATAAAAGAGTAAATACAAAATCTGATGGAGACCACACATGAGCTCGAACCACAATTTACAAAAATTTCACTGGCGCTACAAAACCTGGGCACTATCAACAGGATCCTCAGAGAGTCATTGTGAGCAAAACTTAGACTGTGCATACTCTTCTTACGCCAGAGCTGTACAAGGGCAAACAGAAAGCCTTAAAAATATTAACTTTAAAGCAGCAGTAAGCAATTTTTGGGTGTTAATATACGTCTTAAATATTGATATATTCCAATAGCCATCACTTATATAGAGTGTTTGTACCTAAACACGGATCTCTCAGTCCTTCCAGTCTTCTCCCACCTATATAATAAAAAAACCTCACATCCTATGCGCTTATCCAATGACGAGAGAGCACGCCTTATAAGGGGTTTCTCCCGTGTGTGCACGCGCACTCTTCAAAACAAACATGGCGGAGAAGGAAAAGCCGCCTCCAGCGCTGCTGCAGACTAAATACCATGGATCTATTAAATACAGGCAAAACGCCAGAAACAGAGGAACGACAAAAAGTAGGAGCAACATGGTGACCATCTGCATTCATGTTGGCGACCTCTAGCTCCGTGGATTCCTCTCTCCGACTGAACAGGTGAGCATGTTACTCAGTAGTGGCAGTAGTAGTTGTATTATTTATACATATTGTTGCCTGAGACTGTAATGCGGGTTTTCACCAAGTTAGCTAGTTAAAAATCCCCAGCTGTTGTAGAAATACGGCCGCATTTTGTGGCAATAACTGCGCATTACCTTGGCTTAGCTTTGAGAAACAACAACAGACAACACAACATCGAAGCCTTAGCCCAGCCTCAGCCATCCATAAACTCCGGTCAATTATTAGTTCCCCACATGTACAAAATTAAATGACCATATCACCAGAGTTCCCCCGTGAAGTGGTGTTAGCATTAGCGTTAGCATTAGCGTTAGCTGTTAGCATTAGCGTTAGCTGTTAGCATTAGCGTTCGCTGTTAGCATTAGCGTTAGCTGTTAGCATTAGCGTTGGCTGTTAGCATTAGCGTTAGCTGTTAGCATTAGCTGTCTGTAGTTGTGAATATGATGTGGCTGCTACGAACACTTCTGATCTGTATGAATCGTTTGTTTTTGCCAATAAACATAGTTGCTTGCACTATATATATATATATGTAGGTCTGCATTTCATTCTTCAATGACTAAGTTTTGCAACTTGCTCTCTGTATATTAGTTTTATTGTTATAAAAACAATATCAATCTCTTTACCTCAAATCTAACTTCCGTGACCACTACATACATTTTTATTATTATGTATTGAGAATAAGTAAGAAAAGTCTTGCTGACTACTACCAAATAAATTATGAGCATGATATAATATAGACATTGTAATAATTTACATGTCTTCATTGCATTCTTTTCTCTGTATCTTTTCCAGTATGGCCTAAATCAATTGGAATGAGGTCTTCAATGTACAAGAGTTCAAAAGCCTCCATAATGCAAGTTAAATAACTATTAAAAAAAACCAATGCCATAACGACTAGATACTTTTCTGCTGACCTCTTCTTTCTCTAGTATTGACTGGGAAGACAAGACTTTGCTTCCAGAATTAGAAGATCGGCCATTGTCATCTCCTGAGGAAGACTTTACACCCCACATTTGTCATGTAGGTTGTTGTGAATGCATATATGGGACGCAGTGATTATGATAATGATGTTGTGATGTGTGTGTCGTTCATCCCTACAGTTGTGTTGCTGCCCTGAGGTCCAAAATGAATATCGATCATGTTCCAGGAGTCAGTGTTGACAAAACTGTCGCTGAGTTTCTTCAACAATCAAGAGGAGTGAGATAATCACTCGACTCCCAAAACAGCCGATGTAAGTGTCTTTCTCTCACAATGCAGTCTCTCACAGTCCAAATAAACATGTTCAAGGATCCTGTGGATCAGGGGCCACTCCTGGTGATCAATAAATACTGATGTTGTTGATGATGAATATATCAAAGTCATATTTGAGTAGATAAAACTGATGTCTCCTCTATTGTGTTTCAAAGGAAAATCTCTGCCAGAGGAAGACTCCAGTTCCTTCAACCTGGGCCCCTGAAGCGTGGCTGTGTGTGCGTGTGGCTGTGTGTGCTTGTGGCTGTCTGTGCTTGTGGCTGTCTGTGCTTGTGGCTGTGTGTGCTTGTGACTGTGTGTGACTGTGTGTGACTGTGTGTGCTTGTGACTGTGTGTGGCTGTGTGTGACTGTGTGTGCTTGTGGCTGTGTGTGACTGTGTGTGACTGTGTGTGGCTGTGTGTGCTTGTGGCTGTGTGTGCTTGTGACTGTGTGTGCTTGTGACTGTGTGTGACTGTGTGTGACTGTGTGTGCTTGTGGCTGTGTGTGCTTGTGACTGTGTGCGCTTGTGACTGTGTGTGCTTGTGACTGTGTGTGCGCTTGTGACTGTGTGTGCTTGTGTGTGCTTGTGGCTGTGTGTGTGTGGCTGTGTGTGTGTGGCTGCTTATGAATTATTTTGAGGAAATGTGTTCAAACAAGCTACAACATAAAGATTAACATTTTGTTGGATATCTCTGATAGTGTTCGCTGCAGCAGCGATGGATAAGGACCTGGATAATAACAGTGTTATTCATTTGAGCAAAAAGTGATAACACAAACGTTGCCTTACCATCACTTGTAATTATTCGTCTTAGTAGGGACATTGTGTATATTTTTCCGGCTATAACTTCAAATCTTCTTTTACATAATAAAGTTTCTTAGACTCGTTACAGACTGTATTTGTTTTCCTACTATAAAACAAAGCACATTGAAAGAGGTGAATGTATTTTTTTTTATTTTGAAATAGTACATCTACAAACATATTTCAGAACTGCAGAGTGGACGTGCACCATGGGGGCCACTGAGGACGTGCACCATGGGGGCCACTGAGGAAAGCACGTTTTCAATGTCTGTTGGCACCTTTCACAGACGCATCAGGGAAAGGATCTGGTCATCAGCTTCTCTGGACAGAGGGCGTTCAGTGCTTCCTGAAAGAACCGTTATGACAAATGACTTTATATATTCTGTTACTTAGCTTTTCTTTCAAAGTGGTGAGTTTCCTTACAGTGTAATAGTGTAACGTAATTAGTTATGACAGTACTTTTGCGTTTCGGACAAGCTTTACTGGAATTGTTTTTCAGTCCCACATCTCACTGTACAGCTCTGATACACTTTGATTTTGTCTTCATTCTCTGAACAATAAGCACATAATACAGATGTTGATTACATCAATAAATGTATCTTTATTTTGTGACATTGAGAAGGCAGCTTCCAGTGAGATGCAGCTTTACTTTCACATAATACATTACTACAGTGTTGTCTATAAAGAACTCCAAATATACAAATTGTGAGGAAAGCAGTAATGTATTACTTTAAATAACCTTCATGTAAAGCTTTGTTGTTATGTATATGCATTACATTCATCTAATACATATGCACTGTAAGAGATGTTACAGTGCATAATGTTGAGACATGTCACACTGCAATCTGCAACATTATGTTTATCAACAGTTATCAGTGTGCCAACTATAAAAGCAGTATTATTCTATAAAAGACTGGATTGTTTTTTATCTCTTTCTTAGTGATGCTATCCTAGCTAACACCAAGCTGCTTCCAGTGTTATAGCTAGGTTACAACTGAGCTGTTCTATGCTAATATTTCACTCCCAGAGTTTGTTGTTATCACCAACTGCTGCTGCGCGTTCATGTGGTGTGACGAGGAGACGGGGGCGGGGCTACTAACTCGCTCAGGCAGAAGAAACTGCCGGAAACGACCAAATCGCTTACTGCTGCTTTAACATCTCTAGAACACATGTGAAACCTCCGAGCGAGCATATTAGCCTGGCCATAAAGTTTACACTGCTGTCGATACATGTCTCTATCGTCAGACGTTATGTAGTGTCCAAGAAAGGGAGTGAGTTGGAGACTATCACCACATAGGAGGAAGTCAGTTGCTTGAAATCCATGTTTTTCAATGGGACATAAAAGAAAAACAACAATATAGATGTGTCACAATAGACATTTTTGCTTGGAATGTCTAAGGCCCCGTCCCAATACCCACACTGCACCCTACACACCTCTATGAAGTGTGCATTTGTTCGAAGTGTACACCAGGGTTTGAGTGCGCAGGTTACAAGTGTGCAAAAAAGGGTGAATTGGGACAGTGCAGTGAGTGCAGGTTACGTCATCGACTCGTCAGAGATGGTCATTTTCAGACCTAAACTTTATAAACATTAAAGGTAATTTTGTCTGACCCTTTGGGAAACAAATTGAATTGCTTCACACATGTTAAAATACATGTATATTAGTTGTTTTTAATTAGAGATAGCTGTATAATTTTAAGTTAAATGTGGGTAACTAACTATCTGGTCAATTTTTATACATTCTAAGATTATTGTACTAAGTGTAAAGTTTAAATTGAATGTTATATAAACGCTTGCTTTAAAATGTATTAAGTTGTTAAAACACAATGTCCGTAATTCTTCATCAGACGTTAATGCTTCTTTCCAAGTAACATAACAAAACTTATTTACACACATACTGCATATATATTTCAAAATTTACATTTTCCCGACGTTTTGGTGTGTACCGCAAAGAATTATGGGCAATATCCTTCGCCAGAGTGCGCATAGATGCAGGCTACGGCGAAGTGTGGATCAGGGGCGCAAAGGGGGCGGGGCCAAAGACCTCCCTGGAGAATTGGACACCCGTATACGCACTCGCACACTTTATCGGGAACGCGCAAATGAGGGGCGCGAGGGTGGAAGTGCGAGTATTGGGACGGGGCCTAATTATGAACAGAAGTTTATTTTGAATTGACCTAAATCTAACATTTTATAAAACATTCACCGTGACTATACCCCATGTTGCATTTGAAAAGTACCGCCATATTTTTGATTCCAGGTAAATTGTGTTTGTTCCGACCCAAAGCTGTCTTGTTTGAAAATTGTGGGAAGGGATGTCAAGATTATTAACGTCCGGGCAGGGTCATCATTAAAAGTTACAGTGGGTTGCATAAGTATTCCCCCCCCTTCAACTTGTTGACTTTTTGCCGCGCAAGGACTACAAACATAAACATATTTGATTGTGTGTTTCTTGGTGTGTGTCTTTCATATAAAATCTCAATTATGAAGTGAAAAGTGAATATGTTGATGTGTGTAGTAATCTAATTGGGCTAATAGCTTATCCAGAAATGTCAATCTTTCCTTTTAAGGGTATTGTTAACCCCCAGTATTGCCCTGTATCACCAGCACACACATTTCAAGATTTCAAGTCTTCCAATTGCAGTAACATATCATAGCTCCTGTATCAGCTGAACTGATTGCCAAAGAATTGCATCATTTGAGGATAAGTCCATCTTGACACATGTTGGGTGCATTGGAGCATCAGTTTCACACTATTCCCAGTCCTTCAGCGGCGTTTCTGTGTGGGCCTCCATTTAAAACAGGTCTAAATCAGGGCAATGGCCCCCTGAGTTCTCCCTGACTTTTCTAGGTCACAATGATAAGAGCCCACTGTAACCCTGCGTCTTATCTGGAGTCTTCGTCTGCATGACATTCAGGCAGCCGTTCACTGTCTGCCTCAGGAAAGACACTCAGTATAGCCTTTTCCAGGTATTTCTAACACATTTATGCACAAAAAAAAGCGTTAATAGGGAATTAGAATGACGTATCAGTGGGAATACTGATAAAATGACTTCATGGCCCATCGCGCTCTTGCGTCAATGGCACAGAAAGAAAAGAATATCAATAACAATAGTTCTAATTTGAGCGTGTGCAGCAGGTTTGTTTACTTGGATGAGCAGGTGGTCCAAATTGGCTCTGTTGGCTATAAATGAAAGGCAGTTGTCAGGCTTTGATTGGGCTTGCAAAATGTGAGTCAGTTATTAAAAAAAAGAAAGAAGTAAAGCAGCATAGAGAAAATAGAAAAATACTATTTTTTGGGATTAAAACTGGTGGTAATCCTCCTCGCATTACGACCAGCTCTGGGACCCCGACCTGCTCATTTTGGAGAGATTCAGCGGCGTTCGAGGCAGAGTGTATCTCTGTGCTCTGGGCATCGCCTCAGGTCCAAGAGCGAGGTCTGCTACATCAGCAGCACACATCAGCAAACAGAACATCACATTGGAAATAAGCATAGGACTCATTTCTGAAATAAAAGCAAAAAGTTAAAGCTTATAATAATAATTACTATTAATATTAACAGGACTAAATGTGATTTTCTGAAATTTTTTACTCGGGATCTCTTTAATTGTATAAAAATAAATTGTGGTTTAGATTAGATTAGAGTAGATAGCACTTATTTTGTGTGTGTGTGTGTAAGTTTTCAGTTCCAGTGCACATGAATGAATGAATTATATTAGTAAATAAGGTAGTATAGTAAATCACGTCTGGTGCACACCTATGCACACACACACACACCCATACAAACATATACATACAAGAAAAAAACTTCTGACTAGAGGCATAGTTCCATTCCTAATAAAAACAAATCCTCCATCCAGACGGTGATTCCGTTCTCCTCCAGAATCAGTTGTCTACGGGGACATTGCGCATATTTGGTCTACATCATCCAATACAGACAAACACCAGTGATCGCGTTACCTCCCGGGCAGAGGCAATGAAGACAAATACCGCAAATTATTTCAATTTTAGGTTTTTTAGGTTGATCACCCTTCGTCTGGAATGCACGAGCAGCAGCCTGAGCGTCACTTTCTCTCTCTCTCTCTCTCTCTAAGCCGGTAAACCATCTCAGTGTCTGTAAATGTTTGGTTTGGGAAAGCCTGCAGTTTGATGGCAGAAAGGAGAGCGTGCATCCTCAGAACATGACCAAACAAGCTGCGTGTGCGCCTCCGATCTACAGAGCTGTGTAGGAATCGTTGACAGCACCTCCTCTTTACTGCCTACACTTTGTGTTTTCTTGTAAATGGAAAAAGTGCACCACCTGCTACGGCAGAGAACGCCAGCAGCCTCCAATCCCGGCCCAGATTCACGTCTCCTGGTCTTCTGAGCGCGTGGGCGGACTAACTTATCCGTTTGGTAACAACTCAAATGTGTGCCTACTCTTCAAGCAAGAAGCGTCTTATGGAACAAACTGATGCACTGGAAAATCCTATAGTAATAAAATTATTGCTATCTCCATTAGTTCAATGTTGAGACGCAATTCTTCGGTATACACAGAGGTCGATCGTGCGGCAGGAAACATTTAGAATATTTAGGCTTTTAAATGTCAAGGATACAAATAAATGAGGCCGAAATTAAATGAACAAACTGAACATGATAAAACTGACCTGACACAAGACACAAAAGGGGGGCATTTAGGCAGGGTGACCAAACTGTCAATCAATCAAAGGGGTAACAGGACAACAACACACAACAAAAATACATTTGTTTAAATTAGCTTAACAATAATTGAAGCATTGCAATATTAATTTTTATAATCATAATAATAATGGTATAATTATACTGGTAAATAGGTCTAACTTTAAATAAAGATAAACTCAAAGAAACCTCCCAAACTCCCTCTTCTGGGCCTGTCATGGTTCAGGCCATAGGGTGGAGCCTGGAGGTAACACCCCCAGCTGCAGTGGGTGTAGGTGGAGCCAGCCCTCACAATACAGTACAATATATATAACAAATAATAATGGTTGAAAGTGCATTTCTACACACCTCACTTTGATTTATGTCACATCCTGAGTTGTCTTTAGGTATAGATACTAGAATAACACATACAAGTTGGACATCTTTGGAAAAATATGCTCGATGAAAAAACAAAACAAAATCAAAATCAAGCATATCATTTTTATTCCTAACAATAATGCTGTAACGCACATTACGCAACGGCCACTGTGGGATTTGGCTGCATAAAAGTCCAAATCAGAGGAGGGTTGAGCGTAGTTGTTATGCTGCGAAAAACGAAGAAAGAGTGGGTGCGAGTTTCTACCCTCTCCAAATTGAAAACCTTGTTGTAACGCAGACAGATGGCCTGATATCAGGACTCCTATGCGGTTGTTCCCTTTAAAGAAGCAGCCATCCCCAAGATCCACATATTCCTCTGGACAGACAGGGCTCCCACCATCTGCCCGCTCCATTTGGCACAGGACTCGCATTTTTCATATTTACAGCTCAGTGATGGTGATTCATTTTTCTATCAATATTTGTTCAGGTGACTTTTATGTTACACCTTTTAGTACGGTAATGTTCCTATATTTACTCTAATGTGTCAGACAGATTTATTTTAACATCTTATCAGACTCTTACTAATGCGAAACTGTATTTAATTTGCTTTGATTAATAGCATTGTATTCATGCAGTGGATTTGTCCAAGTTTCTCCAGGATCCACACCCTGATGTCAAGCAGCTCGACATCTTAACATTTCAGGCTCTTAGCGTCAGACAAAACCACAGTTGACATTTAAAACTACACAAATGACTACTTTAAAAAGCAACAATCATATTCATAGTCTGAAAGGAGAGAATGTTTCTGACCACATCTGATTTATGAAATGAGATGTCATGGATTTTGAATATTTAGTATTTATTAGTATTATTTTGTAATTCAAATTGTCTTTTGAATATTTTTAGTTTATTTCCTGATCTGTTCTGTTGATTGTCTGCATTTGTTTCACTTTTATCTTTTGGATCAAATTGATGCGCCAGTGATACATTTTTTCCCCAAAATTAAAAACAAATTGAGTTGAATTTTGATGATTTTTCCTAACTTGACCAGCCCGGGATCAATTAGACCTTTTCAGACCCTAATTTAGGGTATTTTCCCTCTACTTTTAATCATCTGTGGTGGGTCATTTTGACCCAAGGGGTACACAAAGGTTAAACACCCTGTGCTCTTTCCCTTTTTTTAATTATTTAGTCTTTGCACTGAAGTTCCTAAGTTTTCTGTATCCTGGACTTTTATATCCTGTTTTTTTGGATGTACTTTTATTAAATCACATATTATTAGCAGTCATTGCACATTATGAGTCAATATTTGTATTGTGGCATTAATGATATACTGTTTCATTTAGTAAATTCATACAATAATGAATCTTCAAATAATATTATTACCGCACAGGATGAGAGCCTTTAGACTCCAAAACAGACAGATTTACATGGTTTTCAATGGGAGCAAAACTAAGTTGTACCATCTCTGCTCAAATGTACTACAAACTGAACGAGTAATGCGCTGCAGTACGTGTGCCTATACTTTATGAAACTTACCCTTTGTTTTCATCTCGACTCAGGCACATGTGAGTACAACAACCAATGAAAAGCACAGCATACAGCACCGCACCGGATCAACCATGGATCTATTATAATAACTGGATAGGGTATTGCTAGTTTATAGCTGAAGAACTCATGTGCTCGGGGGATTCTCGCGGTACTGCAGACTAAACCAGAATAAATTCACGTGGGCTACCCAGAAATTTTCCCCATAGAACTCAATGTAAATTAAAACAGCCTGACCTCAGCTGACAGAGAACCTACAGCTTTCATAAAGGTCAGATTTTGTGGGGATTTTAGTGTCCCTTGTCATCCTGAACTTTTTTTCTTCTTTAATCCTTCAGTTTTCTTTAAGTCCACACTTTACTGCCACAAACTCTGCCTGTCTGGCTCTCGCTCTAACTCCCGCTCAGATGAACTGCTCTGATTGGTCAGAGCGCGGCCGAGCCCCTCTGTGCGCATGCATGAGACCCATGTGAGACCCACACACGCGTATTTGGCGCAACGTATCATGGGAGATAGCGCAACGCATCATGGGAGATAATCCATTGCGCAGAACCGGGAGGACCAGATGATGCCCAAATACAGGCGAGTTCCGCTAATATCAGCGACCGTGCCGGCACAAAGCACAACCATTCATTTGAATCCGGCGCCATCTTGGATCAACACGGAGTCAGGGTGCGTTCACAGACGGTGGAAACCATGGGAATATTTAGTTTTCGTCGGAAAAAAGTGCGGAAGATTCTCAAGATATGCACTTTATTACATTGCCGTCTTCCGGGGGGTGGCAAGGGTATTTTTTAGAGGTGACAGTGGCCACCTTGGCTACCCCTCTGGCTCCGCCACTGGGCTGGTGATACATGATTTAAGCAGCACCACCGAGAATAGAGGAGGGAGGAACTTTCTCTCTTAGCGTTTCAAAAGAGAGAACAAATGTCACTCAGTTTTCAATGGAAAACAAATTCCAACGTTCATTTACAGTGATGTCTGCCGTTCATGACACATAATGTGAACTAACTCACGTTCTTTTTTTAAAAATGTGTTGCGTTCAGTTCAACGTTCACGAAAAAATTAGTGTGTTCAAGGAACGCGTTCTTTTGAACTCGTTCACGCACAACACTGACTACATGAGTCTCAGTCTATTTGCTTCAGCAGGTGGACAGAGCAGACAGGATCAGCTGCAACACCAGTAACAAGGTCACGGCTCCATGTTCTCCCCCCGCTGTCTCACTCACCTCCTGCTTCATTAGAAACGGCCTGTGGCAGGTCACAGACAGACAATTTTCCATTCAACACAATCGTCAAAAGACTGACGTTAACACTAGAACTTCCAGAATTCTGAAACTATAAGAACTCCCAGAGCCGTCATTTTGACTGTTCACGTTCAAACCAAAAGAATTCTAAGAAATGTCCCTAAAAAGTGAGTTAGATTAGAAGGGTTTAAGCTTCACTCACTTTAATAAGTGCAAAAAACAGGTGAATATCACTAAAATACTTTTATGAGCAGTAAACAGTGCGTCGCTATGGTAACAATTACTGTATTTTGGTGGAAAACCAAGCCGGCATTTCACCTTGGAGAAACTACTTACATTTTAAAAGTAAAATATTATTTAGCAAAAATAAAGATATACTGTATAAATATACTATAGACACAGAATAAGTCACAATGTTATGAAGACCACAAATGTGAAATTACGCTTTCAAAACTAAAACCCGTCAAATGAGTTAAACTTTGATTTGGCGCCACCACTTTCACATTTACTTTATAGTCCACAGCTCTCTGACTCTTTGATCAAAATATACAACAAACGATTTATTTAAAACATTTAGCTATGACTATTTTGGATATAAATTGTATGTCTAAAATGTTGGATATTCCCCTTTCATGCAATATTTCTACTTCTTTCAAAAAGCTCATTCATAAGTGAGCTTTAATCTGTATTAAAGAACAATTCTTTCTCATGTGCTGTGCTGTAATGGAGTGTATTTTGCACTAGTGACAGATGTTCTGTGATGGGAGGAGGTTGAGAGAGTAAAGCGTTTTGATTCCAACTCTTCCTCTTCATAGATTTGGCTGCTGCCGGATGTGGAAGTGTTTGTTGATCTGATACCTCAACTACAGGATGCCGTGACTCACCCATTCTGTCACCAATAGAGATGCATTGATCATAGAGAGAAAATGTAATCTACTTTCAAATGACTCATGCTCCAATTACTGCAGACTACATCCGTGCATTTTACTACTGTATCCAATTCACTTTCAAATGATCAAGAAGAATGATACAGGGAATTATACTCATTCAGAGCGGGTTTGCCGTATCATCAGTTGGTTGAGTGCGTGTGGCTGTCTGTATATATACACAATATATATATATCCCTTGTTTGTAATTCAAAATACAAACACATACATAAAGCATGTGCTTAAGCTGCATTTAAAGTGCATTGTTATTTAGCATGTTTCTTCTTGTTTTAAATAGCTGATTTGAGCCTTACCGCTTTATCAAAGTCTTGTGGCCTTTGTTCTGCTGAGTCGGTGCCAACTATGAGACACTAATTACAACAACACCGACCAAGTCAACCTAAATCATAAATGCTATCTTGTTTACTTTTCAAAAATTTTAAGTTAAAAATAATAATGCATTGCTTTCATGTGGCGTTTTTTTGAACACTCAATCACACTTCACAAGTCATTATTCATTCACTCCATACACAGGGGTGATAAACCACTACTGTCGCCACAGCTGCCCTGGGGCACACTGACAGAAGCGCGGGCACCAGTATGTGCCATCCATTCATGCACACACCAGACTCATTCTAGGAAATGTGGGTGTCTTGCACAAGGACACAACAACAGTTTGGCATATTACAGCCGCAGTCGCCCTGCTGAGGCGCCTGGTGTCCCCAGAGGTCTCCCATCACAGCACTAACCAGGCCCTGTCCTGCATAGCTTCAGAGATCTGGCGGGATCTAGCTTTCACATGCAGGTATGGCCATGCAGGTTTATATTACAACAAAGATTATTCGTCTTAGCATCACATGACCGAAACGAACCAATGCAGAGAAACAGATAGGACAATACGGTTTTACTAACAATACGTCTTCAAAACAACAAAAAACCTCTTAAGACCTCTATATAACTTTAATGAAAAGCCGGTCTCACCCTGTACCCTTCCAGCCCCCCTCTGAGCGTCACCACACTGACACACACAGCAGCCTCCAGACTTGCTCCGAGGCTGCTCCTAAAGATAATAAAGTGCCATTAGGGCAATTCAGCAACATTGATCACAGCTTTTTATTCAGCACCTGTCGGAAGTTAGGAGTGAGTTGTGGCAGTGAAACGCTCGAGTGACATTCGCTCAACAACATGAGCAACAGGGAATCCAGGCACAGTGACATTTATTTATTCTTAACTTGACAAAATAACTATTTGAATTACCAGTTTATATGAAAGCAAATTTGGTGAAGGCCATAGACTCTTTAGAAAGAGGGTTTAGTAAGACGGCTTACAGCATTCATGCTGTTCTAGGCTTTGAAATAGGGTTAAGGTTATGTGTCCAAAATGATGGGTGATGGAATGAGTGTATTTTTATATTATGTCAAAAAATGGCATACAAAAATAATAGTTAATGTCTGGATTCCAGGTAGGTATGACTAGATTGGTGGAGCTGAAGTTGGCTGTTTGACCAGCACAGGCTAGTTTGTGTTAGCAAGGCAATCAGTGTTGGGCAAGTTACTTTGAAAAAGTAATTAGTTACAAACTACTAGTTACTTCGAAAAAAAAAAAAAGGAAGTAATTAGTTACATTTTTTCGTTACTTCTGCATGAAAGTAACTATGTTACATAACTTTTGGATTACTTTGTGTCACAATAAAGAACATGATCATGTTTGTACATTCGCTTCATTAAAGTCATTCATATAAAGGTCAACTACAAAGTCGCAGAACATTAACATGAAAGTAAGTGTAGCCAGAATTGCACTTCTCCAGAGTTGGCTTCATAGAGTTAAAATGATGCATATTTTCTCCACCGGTAAAACAAAACGGTCTCCTCATGTGCCCAACATAAGCACCATTAGCACACAGACTATGGTTCTCCCCGTCTGCTCGGCGCTTACTGGGGTTTGATGTGGAGTCCTTCTGTATTTTTCTTCCCACGCAGTCTCCAGCGGACGCTGATACTTTTGTCACGGCCTCGTACTCAAAGTAACCCCTGTTTTCTCCATGGATGAAATGCTCCGTGGTCGTCCTCGCTATCATGCTTTAGCTTTTGCAGCTTGTAAGATTTTCAGTTCATCAGAGTCGACGAGACAAAAACTGTAATAAGATGTAATTCCTTACTTTATTTGTTACGCAGCACTACAATATCACAGAGACTCACATTGAGCCCCCCTCTAGGGCTTCTTAGAGCCATCAGGTTAGCATTGTCCACTCCTGCACACATCTATGGTTAAGGCTGAACTTGATATTCAACTCAAGTTTTTAAACTGGGTTTCATAAGAAGTTGCATAATGTGTTAATTATTCTGGACAATATAGATCGTTTGATGATAGAATCATCAAAACCATTCTGAGAGACCAAAAGAACCACAAACTAAATCTTGTCCTTAATTTCCCACATAAGTGGAAAATGCCAGTCCATCATAATATACTAGTTTGGAGCTAATTCAGTTTTGTGAACTGGAAATTCCATTTCACATTTACAAAAGAAAATGGGATAGAAGACATAATATATTTCCTCTGTGACTTGGTCATGTCTGGTGTCCATATTGCGCACAGCGGAGCGTGCTGTTGTGGCATAAGCTCACAGAGCCTCAGCTGGAGACGGTGACTCAGACAGAGGTGCTGATCTGTGGCTGTGCGAGCTGCAGTTCTGCCCTAATAAAGAGCAGCAGCTGAGGCAGGGGCACCAGAAGCACCAGAGGCACCGGGGCAGAGGCAGTGGCCCATTAGTGTGGCTGTCGACAGGAGCCGGCCAGAGGTGTGAGTTCACGGAGACAGGCACAAGACGACAGGTAGTACCGGATAATTATCGCCAGCTGCAGCGGACCAACGCAGAGAGGAGACAGAAGAGATGGGAGAGGAAGGAATAGAACACTGCAAAAATACTCTGTTTAGTGAGGAGAACAACAAACAGCCTGTGTCAAACTATATTTGTTGGGGACCATCTTCAAAAACAGAAAGTGCTAGTGTTGGAGAAAATATAACAAATCACCAAAAGCAGTGGGCTTAAAGGGCACAATAAAAATAAAAAAATCTATTAAAGTAGCAATATGTAAGATTTTCATGTCAAGTCATCATTAGATGGCCCTAAAATGTCAAAAGGCATTAATTAAAACATGCGCTTTTCGAATACTTCATTAACTGATAACAGTTAAATCGAGATATTTGAATTTCAAAATTAATTTCAAAGCTCCAAATCTTGTTGTCCTGCCCTCCATCGTTTTACCAATCAGAAAGTTAATCTCAGTCTCAGTGTGCGGTGTGCGACTGTGGAATAAATTGGATTGGAAGTTAAAACAATGTCCCACCATATACCATTTTAAAGTCAAATATAAAGAAAAACTTTTACAACAGTACAGTACACAGTGAAAATCCTTACTATAGTCATATAGTAGCAACACCATCATACATCATTTACTCACAATAACAGTATTATGGAGCTAAGGGTTGCAGTGTATGTTGATTCTTTACTAAATCATGTAGTATTTGTATTTTATTAAGTGTCAAAATCTGCAAAACACAATCTTGAGTCTGTACATGAACAGAGTATAAGTTATTGAATTAAAAGCTATGCATGAGTTATTAGAATTATTGATGTATATAATAAAGGTTACGCTACTACACAAACAACATAAGCAACCACCAAACATTTATGCACTGGGGGTGGGATTTAAAAAGTATTTACTTCTTCCCACTCCCTTTCGAACTTTCTTGTTGTCATTTTTTTTTTTTTTTGTATCTTGTATTAGTTTTGTTTTTTGCAATTTTGTATTGCTTCTCATATTTTGTATTTATTATTGTTTTTTCTTTTCCTTGTTTTTTCGAATGAGAATAGAAGTACAGAGTGTACAAAGTTTATTTTTTTATGCATTATGAAATGACATGGCATTTGGATTGACAACAAAGTTCGAAATAAAAAGATTGATTGATTGATTGATTGAATCTCACTGGTAAAGTAACATGCGGCCGCAGATCTAAAAAAGGTTTCTTTATGATTCTCAAATCATTAATGACAAAACAAGGAATAAAACAAGGTTTCTATCGGAGATGTATTTGTGAAAAAGGTGTTGGTTATAGATTTGTTGTTGACAAAACTCTTGTCTATTCAGCTATTCACGTTCTCAGCGGGATTCGTCTGCATATCTGGCAACCTGAGTCAGGGAGAGTGGAAGAGGTGGAAGTACCACTTTTGGCCATGGTTTTACATATTGCTCCTTTAAGTTAAAGCTGCACTAACTGACTTTATTTTTGTATTCATCACGAAAATTCAATCCATATCCATTAGGGTTGGGCAATATGGGCCTCAGCATGTATCACGATTTTTGTTGGTATGTATCACGATATGACGATATGATAATTTTAACAAAGCCTCATATAAAAGCTATAAAAACTTAGCACTGATAATTTTAAACAGACTTGCCTCAAAGTGCATTTACTGATTTATTGGCAGCAAAATGTGTAATACAGCTATTGTATATAAAACGTATTAAAGCTGCACTAACTGACTTTATTTTTGTATTCATTACTAAAATGCTATCCATGTCCATGTAGTGCATTGGGATATATGTCCTTTTGAAGAAAAAGTAGCGCAGGTTTGGGCTGGCATGACATTATATTTTAGATCGAGTTTTGATGAAACAAGGAAGAGAATGTGTTTCGGGTCGCAGATTGTGACCAATCACAGCGGACCACAGGCCCCCACTTTCGTGAGAAATCTCCAGGTCCGTTAGCATAGACGGCTGAGTTAGCACAACAAGCCGAGGAGCTAACCTGAAACTTCGTGTGTCTTCGTCACGGTTACTGCTTACTTAGCGAGACAGCCATCCAAAAGAAAGTCCCGTTCCTCCGCGCTTCCCGGTTCTATCGTTTTATGGTCACGCCATCCACGTGCAAATCCATATCCGTGTATTATCCATATTGCGAGACGCTAGCTCCGTCCCAACAGTGAGTGTGTGTGGGGGGCGATAGCTTCGTGGGTGCGGGGAGGGGAGCAGAAAGAGCGAGGCCAGCGAGTCTGCTGCTTCAAAATCCCAAAGTCAGTTAGTGCAGCTTTAACAAAACTGAATTGTAGAGAATTCTGTTTTGTACATACTGAAAATTGCAGGCAACATGTAATAAAGGTGAACATTTGTAATTTGTAAAATATATAAAAGTTTGTCCTTTGTAATATAAAAAGTGTAGCATTATCAAATAATTATTTGATCACTTTGGCTTATGTTTCCTAATCCCAATATAGTCAAAATGATCAAATACTGTATATATTTTTTGTATCCTTTTGCGTTTCTATAATTATGTAATTATAACTTATTTGTAATTTTATTTCAATGTAGACAAACACATGCATTGAAGTAAAATGAATGACAATAAACAGTAAATAAAGCTTACCAATGGCACTATGAGACAGAGAGAGAGAGAGCGAGTGTGGAATCAAGCCACTGGAGTCCAGTTGTTTAGGGCAGCTGCTTTCACAATATTAGATCCACTGTCGATAGTTACACACAATTGCGTCTTTTTATCTAGTTCCCAAACTACTCCCATATGTTTGAGGTAGCTCCGCGTTTTGGCACAATGTCTTCTAAAATCTGCATGTCTTCACCATGGTCTTCACCGCCGCCCTCAGCCATGTTTGCTCTCTGCTCTGTTGTTGTTGTCCCTGCACGCCGCTCTGCTACACGTGCCGCGCAGATGCGTCATCAAAGTGCGCCGCACACAAACGTGTCTTCCGCTCGCTGTTTTCAGTGTTAAATGATAAGGCATTTTCTTATCATTTAATTTACTTATACCGGTATACCGGTACAAAAAAAATATTGCCCAACCCTAAGATCCACGCAGTGCATTGGGATATACGTTATTTTGAAGAAAAAGTTGCGCAGGTTTGTCCTGGCGTGTCATTTAATTTTAGATGGAGTTTTTGTGAAACAAGGAAGAGAATGTGTTTCGGGTCCAGATTGTGACCAATCACAGCGGACCACTGGCCCCCGCTTTCTTGAGAAAATCTACAGGTCTCTCGTTAGCACAGACAGCTGAGGTAAACAAGCGACGGAGGCAAACCTGAAACTTCCCGTGTCTTCGTTACGGGTTACTGCTTACACAGCGAAACAGCCATCCAAAAGAAAAACTCGTTCCTCTCGGTTCAATCCCTCTATGGTCACGCCATCCGCGTTACAATGTGTCCATATTGTGAGACGTGAGCTCCGTATACAGTTAGCATGAGCAGAAGCTGAGGGGACGAAAGCTCTGTGCGGCGAGGGCAAGCAGAGAGCGCGAGCTCAGCGTTCTCATTCGAACATTTCTCAAAGTCAGTTAGTGCAGCTTTAACTATGGCGTGTCCACAATCGAGTGCAATTATGTCAAAGCGGTCCGCAAAAACAGAATTTTATCATTTTACATTTTAAATGTAGATCTCTTCTGGTGCTAGTTGGTTTAGAGTAGGCTTTGTAAAGTCCTCCGACATGACGCCGGTTGTGATTTAGGGCTATACAAAACTACCTTGAATTGAAGTAATATTTTTACTGAATGTTTCCCTTTAGTCACCTGTATGTCTATGTCAGTTGACGTATTCAACTCCACAGCAAATATTATGAATAAGAGGCAAGGCAAGTTTATTTGTATAGTTCATACACAAGGCCAGTGCTCAACAAAACAAGGTAAAAACAATCATCAAGCATTAAAATTCTAAATACATTAACCTCTTCAGCTCGCAAACAAGAGAAAAAAAATACTTCTGCTGGCAATAGCAGATGTATTTTGAACTTCATGATCCACAAGCTATATATCATTTTAAAGCTTATTTTCTCGGCTATAGTTATATGTAAGTGTGAACAATATCAGACTTTGCATTAAAAAGATATAACGCATAATATGGGGACAAAATAAATCGTGTTTGTATAAGTTTCTTACATTTCGTCTTCTGCTGCTCAAACAAATTAGACTTTCCCCATCCTTGCTTAGTCTCTTTCTCTCCGTAAGTCTTCAGTGAAAAAGAATATCCACTTGTATTTCCCAAAGTATAATACATTCTTCAGAAATAATCCAAAAATGTGCATTTTTCTGTTGCAAAAAAAAAACGCTCCGAAAAATGTTCAGGCTTCTCTTTCACATTTCACCAAGTTTGAGCTTTGTTTACCCCCACAAACATCCACGTGTTCCTTGAGTCCTTAGCTTCAAAGGAGAGGTTCCATGAAAAGATAGGAGCAGGTTTCAGTCCGCAGGACCCTTGTGAAAAAGACGAACCGCATCCACTTGCACAGGGTCCGTTTTGCCTTGTTGTTGAATACAGGCAAGCGCAATGTGCTAGCACTGAATGATTGACGTGTCTAAGTAGCCAATAAAAAGAGCTTTCTTTTGATGGGTGGGACTTGTACGAACTCTTTTCATTTTCACAGTAAAAGCGTGCGTAAAGACGCTGTTATTACTGCTGCGCATATTTTATATGCATTTACTCTACTAAAAAAATAATTTTGAAAAAATGTAAAATAAAATCACACAGATTTGTAACTTATAAGTACCAAAACTAAAAAATATGCTTTTTATGATGGTGAAATGTTAGTAAAGCAGTGTGGCACAATTTGGCACACATTTTGCCAAACTGGTTCCGAATGGCACTACTTGATAAAAAAGAGAAACTGTATAAAAACCATAAAACTTAGAAGTCAAACTTTACACAGTTGTTGTCAACAACACAATGAACAAATTAGCATTGAAAATGTTCTTCTTCCAATGAAGTAGGCTTTTTTAGGGCATTTATACATTGAATGTTTTAGGCAAGGATAAAAAAAACTGTTTTTTTTCCCAGACTTCAAAGGATGCAGAGTAAAATAGGAATGACATACATTATTTCAGTCAGTGTATATTTACATAAACTAGAAGGGCCTAGCTTTAAAATGATGCATCACACAAGCATGTGAGATGTAAGATGTGTTTTTAAATAAGCAAAGACATTTGGGTATGCCCAACTTTTGTGCACGAGCCAAAACAGATGTAGGAGTTTGGAGTAATGATACAAACCTTCAGTTGTGTGAAGTAGAACACAATCTCTCTCACAATTCCAGGAAGACAGTTTCAGATTTTAGCAGCATGAATCTGAAATGTTGCCTCCTCATGTTTAGTTCTGACTCTGGGCACTAACAGGAGTCCAGTCCCTGTGCTCCTCAGAGTCCCAGTTGGTTCATATGGTACTAACATGCCACGGATGTACTTTGGTGCGAGGCCATAGAGAGACTTGTACACAAGCAGAGCTTTTTTAAAGTCTATTCTCTGAGTCACCAGAAGCCAGTGCAGAGACCTGAGGACTGGACTAATGTGATTGTACTTCCTGGTTCTGGTCAGGACTTGAGCTGCAGCGTCACAGATCGTTTGGATAATACAAACGCACACCATTATTTAGTGCATTTGGTTGGTCGTATGCTAAACTTATGAAATTCTAATAAATAGTCAATAAAGGATTTAAAAGACAATATATTGATTTATGTTTTTCTGCACAGACCACCTGCACCACTGGCCCCTCGACCACCAGTCACTCAAACAGCAGAGACATACATGTGCAGACAAACACTGGACTGAACGTCCTGTTACTTTTCACTGACACAACTAATGGAGCCTGATCTCCTCTTCTCCCTGGGGACCAGATCTCAACAGAGAATAAACAAGAATTAGGTCCCAATGTTCCAACTGCAAGTCTGTCTTCACAATTAAACAAGTCAGAGCAAAGATGTTGTCACATAATATTTCTCATGTTGAGAGTTGGACAAAATTAATTTCAAGTTATCGTTTCATTGAATCGTTAACTTGGTACAAATACATTTAAAAGTTAGAATTACGCTCATAACTTCTGCCGTAAACATTCTAGCTGTTTATAACAAATAATAAAACTAAAAAAATTCAGTAAAACATTCACAATTATATGCCTTTGTTCATCCCTCAGTGGGGACATGTTTGCGCACATAAACAAAAAGAAGAGCCTTCAGGTAATGCACTCGTTAAACAGGATCTATTATTTAGGATAATATTTAACAAAAAATATCAGGAGAAAAGCTAATGTGAAAGTTCAAGAGGCTGTTTATTATAATCTGCTCATTTCTTTGCACATTTCTTAGCGCAGACGCTTTCCTAACATGACACAGACACATTTCTTGGTGCAAATGCCATCAGTGAGTTCAAAATGGTGAACAGCTCTGTGAAAATGGCATGAAAAGGCACTAAATGTCAGTGTGCTCCATTTAGATTGGGGTGTCAGTGCTCCTAATGGTCTCTGAAGACTGTGGCACGTCACCTCTTTCAAAGGACCCTAAAGGCGTTTTTCACATAAGCCTGGCTCTTGTTAGCCCGGCTCCTCACGCCCCTGGACGTGGAGCTGGCCTTTCTGGAGGAGTTCAAACAATCAACAACACACCTCCGGAGCAGGTTATGCGCAGGTCAGGTTTGACTGTTGGCAGCGGCAATGTGTTTTACAATCTTACAACGTCATCCGTAACTCCACAAAATCATCCAAAATCATCCAACTGTGCTGGAGTCCAGAAGAGCGACTGGTGCTGACAGGATTAGGGCAGTGACAGCATGCCAGCCTCAAATCTTAATGACAAACCAACACGCATCTCTGATACAGTATATAGAGTAGGGCCTCTAGGGCAACACTGTACTTAGCATTAAGCAGCTGAGGATTAGAAAGAAACATATTAAGACACATGCAAATGAGAACGCTAACCCAATTACATGAAAGTTCGATTGGATGTAAATAGATGAGATATTCCATGGTTTATAGCGTAGACCATAGCATTTATGAACACGGCAAATATAACAAATTAGAAAGATACAAAATGTATAAAAATACGTGTGATATTTTACATGTATTTGTAAGTCATGCAAATAGTTGTAAAATATACTGTACGCTGTAAAATAAGGAATGTAAATATATACTTAAGATTATAAAATTTCTGCTCAAAAGAATAAAAAAAAAAAAAATCAAATCAATCAATGCAATTTTTTACATTTGAAGCACTTTGAGCAGCTGATGTTGTTGTTGTAAATGTGCTTTATATATAAAGTTTATATCATACAATTGTTTAGATACAATAAAGAGTGTATCCATTACCAAACCACGGCTAACAAACATATGATTAATATTTAGTGAACGATCATTTACGAGGGATTTATTCAAAAATAACTGAATAAAAGACGGGCTGTTAATTTCATCATTTTGTCGGATCTAAAACGACGACATTAAATCAGTCGTTGGAAGTCAGATGAAGCAGAGAATAGATTTGAATGGATGCTGATCATTTGAAGAGTTGAAGGGGGAAAGCAAAAGTGATCCCCAGGGGTAACAACAGCACGTCCCGATGTAATGAGAGGACAAACTCTGCGCTCTAAACAGTGACGATGCGTCTCAGTCCCCTACGTGCCTGTCCCCAAGATACACTCCCCCCTCCCCCGACGACTGGTGGGTCCCTGATGTGCTCCCCAGTGTTCCCACGCCTGGGACCACGCACTCTGACATCTGTAACGTAAACAGATGTTCGGCCATGACAGGAAATGGCCAACATCTGAAGGCAAAACAAGTGTCTCTGTGACGGAAATCGTGCGTACCATGAAAAAAAAAATTGATCAAGTGCGAAGGGGAGTGCAGTGGTCAAAGGGAAGTGGAAAACTCAGTGATGGGGGTGAACAGCTGGTCCTAGTCTGGCCATAGCCTGTTACAAACGTAACAGGAGGATGCAATGTACATTTATCTTTCTGTTGATAAAGAATTGGGATCATCTGAAAGAGAGTCCTGTATTAGTGCAAGTGTATTACTGAGTTATCATGTGCAGAGCGTTGGGAACTCCCCTCCTCTCTGGGGCTTGCATAAGGAGTTACAGGTGGTGAACCATAGACTGTAAATATTAACAAACGTAGTGATGCCTATTGAAATATAGGTGTGACCCTCATGCATTCCCGCAGGAATCTGTCAAAAAAAGCATTTGCGTTAGCCGGAACGAGCCCCATACATTTAACGAGTGCAGTCCAAAGTCCACAGTGGCTTAACTAGACTGGTCCCAAAAAATATACCCCACCCAATGACTCACATCTGGAACGTCGCGTTGAGCCAAGAGCCGACTTTTGGACCAGGCAGTAAAGCAGTTTTCGAGAGCACAGAAGGTACAACACCAGCGGCAAGGAGTCAGATTACAAGCATGTCGCCCCGAGCTCGTGGTCGGGCTGGTCGTATCACTGCTGACCCGTCTCACCCTGCACATGGACTGTTCCAACCAGTCCCCTCAAGCAGGAGACTACGGTCCATCAGGACCAGAACCTTCTGCCATAAGAACTGTTTCTTCTCCTCTGCTGTTGGACTCACTAACACTTCATAAACCATCACTGACCTCTGACCTCTGACCTTATGACCGTCACTTTACTGCACTCTACCGCACTCTTAACGGTCTATTGTGTGCACCTAGTGCACTTTATAGTAAACTGAAGACATTTATGTAGATTTTTATTTATGCATGCCTTTGATTTTATTCTGCTTAACTTGTTTGTACCGAGAGCAATAAACAGGATTCTAATTCTGATTCTGATGTCAGTGCACATGCTCATGGACCCTTTTGAGCCAGGACCTGCCCCCACTGTGGTAAACATGTTTTACCCTTCATACATGTTTCACAATATTTTTTACTTAAGGTATAATTTCACATCCTAAAACATGAAATTATAGTAAATAGTCTCATAATAGTTTTAAAGGCCAAAAAAGCATATCATTTCTTCTTTAAAATGACTCAGTTTGAGTTCAGTTCAACAATGCAATACAATGTAATTACCATTAATCATATATCAAGCCTCAGCTAATAAAATTAATGCAAATAAACATCAAGCACATTTTCTTCTTTTCCCTATTTAATTTAGATGATTGCGTCTGAAGCGCTACTGGCACGGATAGATCATAGTTGAATCGTTGCACAATTATCATCGCTGGAATGAATTGCTTGTAACATCACCCATGCTGGCATGCACATGTCACTTCAAAACGCTGTTTCTACTGACTGTATACTGTAAGTATCATTTATTTATATAGCACCTTTCACAAACAGCCACAAAACACTTTACAATCGCTGTGTGCCTTTTTCCTCTCCCTCCACACACAGTGATGAAAGAGGGGTTACCCATACAGGCGGCCCATGCAAGAACTATTGTACATGTTTCAGTGTTGGGGAAACAGGAGCACCTGGAGGAAACCTGTGTTTTCTCCAGGTTGTCGATGCAGTTATTGTATTGACTCAAATTCAATGGTACCTTGTGGTTGTCAGCCGGCATGCTTCCTTGGCCCCTGGATGCTGGTGTGGTGCCATTCCAGATGAGTGTGAAAGTTAGAGACAGGGTCGCTCAGGGTCAGGGGAAGATTTTTGTTTTCTTCATGCAGTGCTGACGGTACAGGTTCAGAAGGTCATCCTTCTTTGCGGTGAAGGGCAGTAAGCAGAACGTTCACTGCAGAGAGTGTCAACATTTCAGTCCTCACCAACAAGCAAGATATATCTACACGTGGTCAATCATAATAATATTGGCCATATCTGTCATAGAAAAAGTAAGTAATCAATCTTTATCTAAATAGTGCATTTTTACAGACCAATGTCACCCAAAGTGCTTTACAATGTTCAAAGTTCAGATATTGTTCCGATCCCTCCACACATTGGTGATGACTGAAGCGAGTCGGCGAAGACAAAATCAAAGCTCCCAACCAACACCATCCATTCACTCACTCATTACATTCATACCTATTGTGCATGTTTTTAGTAGTAGGAAAACCAAAGGGAATAATAATTTACAAGAGTGGCTCCAGGACCTCGGAGAGCACCTATCAACCCTACTTTTTTTGTGATTCGGGTGAGCCCTCCCAACATCTGAATCAACAAAAATTTAAAATGTAAATCGAATAAAATCAATGTATATAAGAAACATATCTGGAAGTCAAGATGAGTTCTAATGTGACCTTGAACAACACAGTGGCTCGAGTTTGTCATTGGTCAGAGTGATGTTGATCTTGAATAATGAATCTGTAGATGTGTGCTCCATCAGACAGGAGGTGCTTGTCCCGGCAGCACAGTGACATGAAGCTGATGTACAGACTGCTCTTTGTCTGAGCTGCAGCCTGTGGTGATGCTGTCATAAGCCATAATCTGACAGCACTGAACAGCAGGGGACTGAGAACACACCCCTGGGGAACACCAATACCACAACCCATACACAGGAAATGGACAGTCATGACAAGATTTTAAGAGCTTTAAAAACCAGATGTTGTTTTGGATTCAAAACGAGAGATGGATGATTACAACATTGTGTTTCTATTCTATTCGGATTAAATATACAATAAAAACATGAAGAAATACAGGAATAAGTAACAAAAAAATATATAATTTCTAACTCAAATCATGGCTGGGCACATGTTATTCTAGTTATAGGACCTAACAATAAACTACAAGACCACTTGTGGAGCGCAGATCTCTGCCAAGAGACACAACTCTATTGCTTAAACCACAGCTCTTCTAGAGCTGCCTCTGGGACCAATGTGACAGCTCCACATTCTCCCTTGTGCAGTGCTCCAGACAAACATTTTTGGATGGTTGCACTTGCGCACCTACTTTTTCATTTGGTGCCCTGGCACTGCTTCAGGTGCACCAGACAAGTTAGAATTTTTTTTTTTGTTTTTTTTTTTTTAACAATGGATTCATTTTCAAATAGGTCTCTAGATTATATTAATCTAACTATAATATTAAACATTTAAATAAAGACTTTATTTGTTTAATTTTATATGATCTTTATGATCTGAGGTAAAACAAATGTATTGATAATAATAATGTATACAAAAATAACACAGTTGGAGTTCAAAAAGACTCTTCATCACCTGCTCTTCTATGATCTATATTCATTGTCTGCTCTCTGAATATATCTTTCCAATGGGAGAATAGGAGTGAGGCCAAAAACGTTGTGGACAAAGTCCAGGACTCCAGGCATTTACAATAGAGCAGTTCAGAATAAGCCATTTCACCAGGCTTCTCTTGTAGTTCTATGTGAGATTGGAATGATATTTCTAAAATGGGAACACAAACAGAGCAGCCGAGGTGACATGTCTCTGTTCATTTCCATATTTCTGCCTGATCCATCTGTGAGGGGATGCACCAGCAGCTCCTCGGGGCTCAGGAAAAGGGAAATTTAAATAGATCAGACGACAGCAGACCAACATTTGAGACCAGTCAGGCTATTAGTGCAGGGCTACCTCTGTTCTGGTCAATCTGGAGCAAATCACAGTGGCCCTAAATGGAGGTGCAGGAAGCAAGCTGCAGGAGGGGGAGATAAAAGTGAGAGGGCAGGCTCCTCTGGGTCCAGTCGCTCCCATCCCACTTCTGCAGGAGCAGCGTGTTTGGCATGTAAAACACAAGGCAAACATTATACAGCCAACTCTGAGGCCAAACTCATTTTCTATCACTCAAAATCAACAATTTGAGTGAGCATGCACCTGAGCCGCATAAGCAAATGTATATTTTTCACTGTGACAGAAAATAACTGGTTGCATACTATGCACTAGGAGTCGTGAGAAAAAGAGTGAATGAAATATTCATCAGTATGAAATATGAATTTGTCATTTTCGAATGCAGTGTTTTTACAGCTAAAAGTTACACATCTTTGGAGGGGAGAACTTTCAAGGGAAGTGTGAAATATTAACATTGAAAGTGAGAGTGTCAATTTTCTACCACTGTAATCCAAATGTATGCATCAGTCAAAGCACACACATCCACACAAACTGCTTAACAGCCTATATGTAATTACTTTGACTGGGCTATAAGCTGTTACTTTGATCACAACATCCTAACATAGAAGCCCTTGTATTCATCTAGTGGAAGACATGTGCCAGGCTTCCCATAATTCAGTGTAAAGATCTACTGAGAATTAGAGTTAATGACAGGCTTAGCATCTGAAAGTATCTCCTCATCTTAAGCCAGCTGTAAGCAGCAGCCCATCTAGAAAGAAACCGTGGGAGAAGTGTCAGAACACTCCTTGTAATCTCCAGGCGAAATAAATTGAGGTTGTGTCTCTTACCTTTATTGTTTGCAGCTGAGATGCATACAAGGTCAACGAAGTGTCACTTCAATAAACCATGAATGTATTTGGTTTTGTGGCCAAATTGGCATGAGAAAGCCAGATCATGTCAGTGCAGGGGTTGGTTAGTATGTGATGGGAGAACACCAGGTGCCACACGCTGGGGCGGCTACGGCTATAAAGTGCCAAACTGTCGTTGTGTCTTTAGGCAAGACACTTCACCCACATTGCCTAGAATGAGTGTGTGTGTGTGTGTGTGTGTGTGTGTGTATGTGAATGGTTGATGGTAGTCAGAGGGGCTGATGACACATACTGGTTGCCTCGTCAGTGTGTCCCAGGGCAGCTGTGGCTACAGTAGTAGTTTATCACCACCGTGTATGGAGTAAATGAATAATCACATGTGAAGCGTCTTTGAGTGTCCTGAAAAGCGATATATAAAACCAATTCATTATTATTATTATTATAGATATATATTCTTATTATTACTATTGGAAATGCTTACTCAAAGACGCTTCACATGGCATTATTTATTCCGTACACACGGTGGTGATAAGCTACTACTGTCATACAGCTGCCCCGGGCAGACTGACAGAAGCGAGGAAAGCAGTATGTGCCATCGGCCCCTCCGGCCCCCAACCATTCACACATTCTGGGCAATGTAATTTTGTCCTAAGGCAACTGTCGCAGCACCCCACTGTGGCACCTGATGTTCAGAGGTCTCCCATCACTTCTGGTTTGACAAGATAACAGACAACAAACAACCAGACTGAATGTTTATCGTTATTTTACTTTTTGCAATTTATGAACTGGAGAGTCCAATCGTTAAATTTAAGTGTAAATGTGCACCTTGTTTATCCCCGTAGGGAATTTTGTCCAATGCGTTTGACCCATCCTGATGCCACTTGGGCGTCTGTCAGGAGCAATGGTCGCCGTAGTGCAGCTCCAGATGTTAATGACCGGCTTGGTCAGGAGCTAGAGGATGTACCTATTGTGCATGTTTTAAGTGGTAGGGATAACCGAAGCCCCAGGAGGAAACCTGCGTACACACGGAGAGAACATTCAAACTCCACTTAGAGCCACTGTGCCACAATAGTAGAGAATTTTAAACAAAAATTGGGTTTGAGTTATATTAATATTAATAATCTTTATTAAGGACACAATACAATACGGTCCATAGTTAACGAAAATATATAACACATATAGTATATTGCATATTGAAAAAGCAATGTACATAAAAAGAAAGGACCTTCAACAATATACTTGCCCTTGTATTGCAGCGCTCAAGAAACTAACTAGTAATCGTTAATTTCCTTGGTTCATTGCTGATGTCTTGTAAGCATTTCTGTTCTACTTTCGTTACGATGAATCCAAGGTTAATGTCTGTAACCTAGAAGTACAAGACCTGCTTTCCATTTCCTTGGCAGGCACTTGCTTTTTAACCCAAGGCCGTGCACATTTACCACCCCACAAACAAATTTGCAACTTCCATTCATTCACATGCATTGATTATCTGACACGTAATTTCCGTACCACCAAGGCTGTGGCATCCACCAACTATTAGATAGCCCCTGTTCTGTTTCTGTTCCCAGGAGCTGAGTATAAGCACAGTATATCCTCAAGCCAGGCTAAACCACAATTATTAAACTGTCACTGAACAAATAGAAGTCCTGATGTATTCCTCATGAGTTGTGATCATTAGTTTATCTGTGCAACAGATGCCCTTCTTCCTACTTTCAGCAGGTATCCGGATGCCCCCCTGGCAACTATTGCACCTGACAAATGAGGCTTGACAAAGGAATGGAGGGTGGTCAAGCCCGTGCTGATTTGACAGAGACTTAATTGAAACTATCAATCAGATGCAGGGAGATTCTTCTATCTTCCCTCGCTCTGACTTCTGAGTCTCGCCTGCATAATCTCCCACTCACTGCTTCGAAAATGTTTCTACTACTGTCATGCCCGCTCACATATTAAGAGCTATGAACGAGCAGCGATTGGATATGAAAAATATTGCTCGTCTCTGCCGGCTTTCCATCCTCATCATTCCCCCAAAGGACACATGACTTATTCCATGGCTTCAAATGAATGCCTGCTCTTTTAAGCTTACTATAGACAACTCACCACAGAAAAAAATATATATATAAAAGCTAGGACTATAACGTGCATAGGTACATGTTGAGGGGGTGAAACAAGAAACACCTTGCCGGTGTCGAGCAAGTAAAGGGTTAAGCCTATTACAGAAGACCAATCAGGAGTGGGGGAGCACTGCAAACCTCCGCAGTGAGAGAGAGAGAGGGAGGGAGGGAGGGCGGGATGGATGAAGAGAGATACAGACTCGGATGGTTTGCACACTTATCCACACAGTAACAGCAACATGCAGCGCTACACTAGAGTTTGTGAGATCTGAGGGTATTCAAGATTTATTTAAAGGGAAAGATGGAAGGCAAAACACAGGACTAATCTATACAGCTAGAGCGTTTGAACGACATCTGTAGCTGATGTGACCCCTGGATATTCATCAACGTTTTCAGGATTACAACTATCAGACCCCAGAGCAGGACTTGTGGCGAGTCAAGCTAAATTGTTGGAGGTTTTTTTATTGGAGATCTGCAATTGTCCTTGCATGGTGAGTCTACCTGTGTGCTTGTGGAGCTTTTTACTTATTGCTTTGAAGGATACCAAACATTTAAGTGCAGGTGAGAGCAGGAGAAATATTCTGCAGGAAACGAATGTGATACACAAACTCTAGCAGGTGCAAAGATGTTGATTGCAAATGTTTAAAAATGTAGCTTTTTGATTTAAGTTTAAATCTGTCATTCCATGTGTATATCTGTAACTACGTGCTACAACCTGAAATCTTCTATCTTGTGCAAAACTTCAAAGCATGACCTAATTGCAACTTTCCCCTTGCCATCGTCTTCACACCTTACCTAATTGGCAACACAAGTTTCTTATAGCAGTAAATGCGTGAGATTGTTTTCGGTGACAACCTTGGGAAAATACCGATTTGTTATAATAAGATAACATATTATTGCAGGCTGTCACGCGGGGAGAGCTCAATCTCTTTTATGACAACTTCGCAGAGGAATCAGCTCACCATTTCACCTATAGTACAGATTTATGTGACCATTTCATCACCCTAGTAGCTGGAACGTACAATAATTTACATGCATAATTTAACTGGACTTGAATCGCAAGATCTTACGTCTGCCGCTCTCCTACAAAAGCAGTTTTTCTTCATGTGCTGCTTTGTTTTAAATGCAACAGATATGTTAATGTAGGGAGAAGGAGCACCAGACATCATGCAACAGGAACATGATTATGAAAGTCGTGTTGCTATGCTAATTAGTTATCTTGTCCCCTCTGTGTTCTTTCTGATCAGTGTGTCTCCTTTTGCACATCACGTTATTATCTGTCTTCTTATCTTCCAGGTTTGTTTAAAGGTGATTCAAAAACGGTGTGACATTCTGCACAAATGTACAAAGAAGATGGGCCTCACAAGCTCACGTTCCCCCCTCTTGGGATGATCTCCAACTGTTGAATCAACCGCCGCTTTTTAATGCCAACCTCCAAATCTGGTTGATCGCAAATGTCACTGTGATTAGATCCACAGAAGAGCTGCAATGGTGGCTCTCCTCATATGCTAGCGGCAGAGTGATGGCGGGTTCAGCGAGTGCTTTGGACAACCAGGGACTCTGTTTACAAGTCGGAGGAGACTGGAGCCAGGCTCACCGAGACCGATGAGTAAACTGGAGAATGAACACTCGCTTCCATTAGTGCTCCCGAGAGAGATAAAGGGAGAGAGATGCTCCTCGGACACAGTGACCTTTCTGAGACTGGTACTATGCATTACTATGGAGATCTGACATGGCACTGATGGAATATACAGGAATACAACGGATATATTTTGGCGACAACAATTCGGATCACCCTCCGTTCCAGGCTACAAAAGAAAAGACTTGTGTTTTTTGTTTAATTCCCGCTTCTGTGATTTTTGGAAGTACCAAGAGAATTTTAACAGGCAGTGGACGTGCAAAGCTAGCTGTTCATTTGTCCAAACAGTAAAGACCAAAGCCTGCTTTCTGGAAACAAGTGGATAGAAGTTCACCTGCAGTTGAGGGTCAGAAAATTACAGGCAGTTGCACTGACAATCCATTGGCTTTCGAGACAGGTGCTGTTCTGGCAGGCGGCAGCTCTGTGACAGACTCGGAGTGAAAGAAAGCCGACTGGAGGGGCTGGTTGGAACAGATACTCTTCCATCAGCAGTGTTTGGATGTAATGCTCGTCTCTGTGGATGCAACGTGGACTCCATGGCCTGATTACACAGACCCACAATTCAGATAGTGCTGGAGGGAAGGGTAAATATTACTAAAATCTATTTCATTTTCTCTTTGTCTAGGGTACTATTCAGCCAAGATGTATTTCTCTGGGGGTGAGTGGTGGGATTTTAATATTGCATGTCCTAATCTGTGGGTTTTAATTTAGTCAAGGGGCCTGTGTATGACATTTCCCGGCAAACCCAATATTAATTACATACAAAACAACTTGTATTATACTGTGATTGTTTTGTCAGAGCCATAGCCAGGAGCAGCAATAGTGAGAAGTTCACTGCTGAGGTTGAAATATTTACACCTTTGACTAAAATAGCAACAACACAAGAATAACAAAGCACAGTAAAGCTTGCTTTTATCTCACAGCCTGCATTATTTAAAATTATGGTTAAAGTGTGTGAGTTTAAACAATGCAACAATAATTAACAGTTTGCAAATTGTGTAAGTAATAGGTCTAGCTATCTGAAGAATGTCGCTCTAAAATACCCTCATCTAAAGAGGTTCCATTAACCTGACATGGCCTCTTCTTTACATGCAGGATAATGCATATCCTTTCCCATCCGGAAAAAGAAGCCACCATGAGTAACGTCACGGTCACAGACAACACTGAACCCATCGGCCACACCATGAGCCCGGCCACCCCCAGCCCGTACTCCTACCCTGTCAGCTTCCAAGTCTCTCTGACAGGATTTCTTATGTTGGAGATTATCTTGGGCTTGAGCTCCAACCTCACTGTGCTGGCGCTCTACTGTATGAAGTCCAACTTGATCAGCTCAGTCAGTAACATAGTCACTATGAATCTCCATGTGCTGGACGTCTTGATTTGCCTGTGCTGCATTCCACTCACCATCGTGGTGGTGCTGCTTTCTCTGGAGGGGGACACTGCCCTGGTCTGCTGCTTCCACGAGGCCTGTGTCTCCTTTGCTAGTGTTGCCACTGCTGCAAATGTGCTCGCCATTACACTGGACCGCTATGACATCTCTGTTAAACCGGCCAACCGGGTGCTGACTATGGGCCGGGCTTTGACCTTGCTGTCTGCCATTTGGGTGCTATCTTTTGTCAGTTTTCTCGTTCCCTTTATTGAGGTGGGTTTCTTTGCCCAGGGTCATGCAGACCTCAACCAGACAGTTGTGGAGAATGTAGTGCATTCAAACCAGTACTACACTGAACTGGGACTATATTACCACCTGCTGGCCCAAATACCCATTTTCTTCTTCACTGCAGTTGTGATGCTCATCACCTACTCCAAGATCCTGCAAGCGCTCAACATCCGAATTGGCACTCGCTTCCACAACTCACAAAAGAAGAAGGCAAAAAGGAAAAAGCGGCCCTCCATGACAGCCATGACGCCACAGCAGGAGGCCACAGACGGGTCTCAGAGCAGTGGCAGCCGTAACCCCACTCTGGGAATGCGGACCTCGGTGTCTGTCATAATCGCATTGCGTCGAGCTGTGAAAAGACATAGAGAGCGCAGGGAGCGACAAAAGAGAGTTTTCAGAATGTCCCTGCTGATTGTGTCCACATTCCTGCTGTGCTGGACACCCATTACAGTGCTAAACACAGTCATCCTGAGTATGGGCCCGAGTGACCTCATGGTCAAACTCAGACTAGGCTTCCTGGTCATGGCCTACGGAACTACTATCTTTCATCCATTACTGTATGCCTTCACCAGACAGAAGTTCCAGAAAGTTTTGAAAAGCAAAATGAAGAAGAGAGTAGTGTCCATCATTGAAGCAGATCCTACTCCAAACAATGCCATCATCCACAACTCATGGATAGATCCAAAAAGGAACAAGAAGGTGACATTTGATGACAAAGATGCCCGACAAAAGTGTCTGTCTTCTGAGGATGTGGAGTGAATTCACTCTCTTTATGCAGTTTGCAGTCAATAAAGCAGCTACACTGACATTATGTCACAATGAAAAAGGGAAAATGTTAATCCAAAGCAGTAAAATGTAATTATGTGCAATAGGCTGTATATAACAAGGTCAAGTTGGATAATTTATTACTATTTATTGAGATCAAAAGTAGATTTCTTAGATGTACTCTATACTATAATGTAGATACTGCATGGCTTTTGTAACCGTAGCAACATCTGAAACATAGCATACACACTACTTGGGAGAGGAGTGTTTGCATATTTGTATATATAGATATTTATTTATAAAACATTTTGTGTTCTCTCATTTAAAGCAGTAAAAGGCTTCTCGTTTTCTCCTCCCCCAAACAAACTGTTTGTGATTTCGTAACAGCTGTGAGATTACTCCCATTCATCAATGTGCCCGTTGCTTTGACACCAATCCCCAGTGACCATTGACCTTATAGCCTAAAGTCAGCGGGGGATGAACCTCAGACCAACATGTAACAAAAGATGTGTCTGAACAGATAAGTCATAGGCAGTAGTACTGTACGTCTAGTCGCTGTTTTATAAGCTTGAGTGCTGTTAACACTCGTTTAGGGCTAAACTAAACACTCCACAGACACAACAGCACACATCCGTTTTCATCATTTTGTTTGACATACTCCAGATGTAATCCAAACCCTCTGTTTTACTTTACAGTCACATGTTTGAGTTTGGAAAATCTATGGTGTCTGTATTTCTGTTGTGCTGAGTAGGGAACAAATGTATTCTTATTCAACGAGTGAAAGAATGTGAGCCTTTTCTTTAAAGAGACCATTCTTTCACACTCTGTTTCTAAGTTATTAAACACCCCGATAGCAAAATGATGAAAACAGTGTTTCCCAAAGTTGTTGACTTTAATAATGGTAGTCTAGCAACTATATTCCCACAATACGCAAATCAGTACTGCAATAAACAAGTGCAAACGTCTTAAACCTAAATAAAAGATTCTGTTTACAAGTCTCAACAGTTGATAATGTTTCAATTTAATGTGATGCAATGTTTGTTTGTTTGTGTGTTTGTCGTGGGAAAATGACATATCTCAAGCCCTCCCGCAGACACCAACAAGCCCTTATACTTTCTTTTAGTATATAATCATTCCGGGAAGAGACATATATGATAACGCCTTCACCCAATTCAACAGGTTATTTTTTTCCCTTTGAATCATGCAGGTAAAGAGCTCATCTATATGGACCAGTGTAGCTTCATTAGCATATAAAGTCATTTCCATACTACGCACAGCTTTATATCCTATTTTGTTCATCTCGGACTGAACATTCACACACTACTGCCAGTAATGAGCTTATTACAGTGTGTTGTCTTATAGTGGGAGAATTGAAGAGCCCTTCGGATGTCGCGCCGGCACCGTGATTACCTGGCCTGATCTCATGTGTGTGCTGCCCGTGTGTGTGTGTGGTGTGTTGCTCTCTGGACTCGTATGACAATATTAATAGAGGGGGATCCTTTATGCGCCGCTGTAAACAGAGGCGTGCATGCTGCGTGCCTCCAGGGAAGAGCAGTGATTGAGAGCGGAGATGGGATCAGAGCCAACAGCACATGGGTTGACAAGAGCGATGGACAGTGACCTATGAAGAGATGAAACTCCCGAGCCAGGGGACATGTCTAACTAACAAAACAAACACCGCCGGTCCAGGCTGCTCAAAATGTCAGATGCCAGTCAAAGCTTCAGTAGGGTTCCGGACCAAAAAAAAACACTGCATTGATTGCGCGCTAAAATGAGCACTCAATGAGCCAAACAATCGGCCCTGACTACACTTGGAGGTCACTCTTTAGTTTCCATCATGGGCCCCAAACTAGAGCCAAAAAAAAGCCTTTTAAGCACAGCCAACGCAGGCGCATGTTGGACGTATTGACCCCCTCAGCGACAGATACTCAATCTGGGTTGGTTGCTGCAGCTCAAAGCAGACTTTTGGCACAGACTATCAATGCCACTACCATATGCTACACTCGTGTGCTCTACTGTTCGGCATCACATTATTTACTTTACTGTAAATGGGTTTCTCTTTGGTCGTTTTCGGGTCCATTATGTCTCACACGTTTGAGAAAACAATGGCCTGGTGTCTGTTGTGGACAAAAAGGAGGGGGGAGGGGGGGCCTGGTGCAGAGTGGTGCTCCTCTCAGACGTGATTTGGACAGTGCAATGACAACCTTGTCCTATCCTTCATTTTCTCAAACGTTAACAAAAGCCATACAATGCAAGCGTACCTATTGTATGTCGCTGCAGCAGAAAATCAATGCGGTCGCTGCCCCTGACATTTTGTTTTGCTTTGATTTGTAAATTAGATTTGCCGTTAGCAATATCTGTATTTGCTCAAATGCTTGGTGTTTTTTGTAAAAACTCTAGCAAAAGCGATGCTATGAATTTGAAGCTGAATGGCAAATAATAGAGGCGGCTGACAAGACCTGCCAAGGGTGTGCACCTCAAGGTCAGTGTGTTTGGTTAGCGTATCGGACGGCTGATCCCTCTAACCTCAGACTGATGAGCCGGTCAATAGCAGGGTTCATTGTGAGCCTTATTACAAGCACTTGACTCATCGGTGTCCTCCTCCTGTCCCGCTGCTCGAGCCTAAAGCCTCCGCGATGTCTATCACATCATACATTATAGGCCATTGCCTTCACTGGCCGTTCTTCCGATCGCCATGCCGGGTCCGTGCTTCTCCCTCTCTCTCTTTCTCTCTCTCTCCATCTCCTGCCACAGACACAGAATAAAAGCTGAGAAAATCACATTATTCTGTCTGTTTGGGGCCATTATTGCATTAGGTCAGTGGACACTGCTTGGGATGAGGAGAAGAAAGTGAATTAGGCGGCAGCACCTCAATGACAAATAGCAGCTTGTAATTAGGGAAAAGGGGGGGAGGGCATTACAATTGTGACCAACGGATAAACTAACCTAATCTATAGGCAGATCAAATATCAGGCGCTAATCACAAGCTCCTTAGCAGAAGATCGACCCCGCACATAGATTGATATAACAGATCAACATAACAGACACATAGATAGTTCAAAAAGGTTTTGGATGAAGCAGGCACTTAAGTCAATATCACTTTATTTATATTGCACCTATATAAACAGGTTTGTTGCTCCAAAAGTGATCCACAATCCTCCCCATGCAAGAAATAAAAAGTCAATACTAAAGCCCATATTAAATAACTTTCTGTAATTGATTATGTTTTTATTTTTTACTGCTTTTATATAATTTAAAGCCGCACCAAGTGACTTTATTGCCAAATCTTAGCAAAAATTAAGTAAATGGCAATCAAAATACACAGTTTTAATGAGTAATTTCCATGGAATAGTTTTCTTTCCCATTTGGACATTTCATATCCGCAAACATCATCCAATAGAGATGCTTCCACCTCCAAACTGTCACACTTGATTACTTTCAGTCTTTGATAACTACTAAAATAAGTAATTTGAAAAGTACTTGGAAAAAAGGAGAGAGGGACCAGAGAGAGAGACCAGAGAGAGAGACTAGAGAGAGGTCAGAGAGAGAGACTAGAGAGAGGTCAGAGAGAGAGACTAGAGAGAGGTCAGAGAGTGACCAGAGAGAGAGACCAGAGAGAGACTAGAGTAAGAGACAAGAGATAGAGACCAGAGAGAGAGACCAAAGAGAAAGACCAGAGAGAGAGACCAAAGAGAGAGACCAGAGAGAGACCAGAGAGAAAGACCAGAGAGAGAGACCAAAGAGAGAGACCAGAGAGAGACCAGAGAGAGGTCAGAGAGAGGTCAGAGAGAGACCAGAGAGAGACCAGTGAGAGACCAGAGAGAGAGACCAGAGAGAGACCACCGTGAGAGACTAGAGAGAGAGACCAGAGAGAGACCAGTGAGAGACCAGAGACAGAGACAAGAGAGAGACCAGAGAGAGAGACAAGAGAGAGACCAGAGAGAGAGACAAGAGAGAGACCAGAGAGAGAGACAAGAGAGAGACAAGAGAGAGACCAGAGAGAGACCAGAGAGAGACCAGAGAGTGACCAGAGAGAGACCAGAGAGTGACCAGAGAGAGAGACCAGAGAGAGACCAGAGAGAGAGACTAGAGAGACCAGAAAGACAGACAAGAGAGAGAGAGACCAGAGAGAGACCAGAGAGAGAGAGACCAGAGAGTCTACGCTGAAGTCACTGTACATGGTCTACTTACTGATTAATGAGGCTTCCGAAATGGTGATTATGTTTTGCAATACAATATTACGCTTAATTATAGATATTAGAAAAAAAAAGCCCAATCAACAACCCCCCACGCCTGTTTAAAGACGACGCGCTTGATTAAAATAATAGTAATCTCAATCCACTCGCTTGATTGGAGGCAATGGGAGAAGGAGGCTGTGTCCTCTGTAGAAATGGCTTCACTCTGTGTTATTGAGGAAATAAGTGTGTTTAAATCAATGGGCTGCAGCAGATCGGTGTGAGTCTCGTCGGTGAGAAAGAAAGACATTTAATGGTAAACAAGAACTGTCCTTGTTCATTATCCACACTTCATCACTGGACAACGCTGTGCCGACGAGCAAAACAGGACGTGACAGAAGAGAGATAGTGTCGCTAAACAGTCACAACAAGTAGCTGTTATATGAAATCACAAAACTCGGCCTTTTGCACAGAAATCTTGAAGCGTTACCGTTTTAACAAAAGCAGTTTCTTCTGATGGAAAGAAAAATCCCATGTGCCAAGGTTACACACTCATCTGATGTAGTGCGCTTTTACACCTAACAAGAAATGTAGTTCATTTGGCTGCCACAAAAGCAAAGCAGCATGTTAAAATCTGAACCCAAAATGAGCAACAGTGAAAAGAGCTTTGTGGCTGTGTGCCCGGGCGTTTTCTTACATTGTGTATTTATGTGCACCTGCTCGATCTGTGTGAATACGTGCAGCATGTGTCTACAGCCAAGTGTTTTATTATGGGGCAGCGGCACAGTATCAACTATAGTATGTGTGTGTGTGTGTGTGTGTGTGTGTGTGTGTGTGTGTGTGTGTGTGTGTGTGGTGTGTGTGTGTGTGTGTGTGTGAGAGAGCAGAGACTGGTGCCCTCCAGCTCCGATTGTTCGCCTGCCCTGAAAGAAGAGGGGAGGGGCTGGCTCTGACTGGGCTGCAGTAGTGTGTAATCGATCTGATGAGCAAACAAATATTTCACATGATGTCCTGGTGTGGCTCATGTTAAACACTGTTGATTCACTGACGCAGAACTCCGGCTCTCTAACAGAGAGGAAGCACTTCAGAGCAGATAAACTCCCCACAGTAACAATTAGAAGATGTCATAAGTATGAAAAGTGAGATATTTAAACAAGACTAAAACCAGTATCAAAACTGGATAATCATTTGAACTATTATCAATACTCCAAACATGCACAAAAACAGGACTACATATGGTTTGTTTTAGTAAAATGGATGATTATTGGCTAAAAAAGAACATTTCAAAATGATTACAGACTGTGGTATCGAGCAACAGGTCCCGCCCACTTGTCAGTCACTCCGGTTACAGAAGTATATTTTCCATTAGAAATCCCAGAGAAGTGTGTATCAGGAGTTTTAAGGCAAGATGTAAGCAGTGTTGGGTATGTCACTTTGAACAAGTAATGTTCAGAAATGTTTAGATACTTAAGTCATCCAAAAGTAATGTAAGTTACTTTCTTAAATATCAAACCATAATTTAGAGCAATTTTTGGTTATAAAGTCCATGTTTACGGCCATGAACAAATGAGTTATTTTAACTGACTTACTCCCAATAATAAACACAGAGATATCAACTCTTCTGCTGCTGATCTCTGGGACTGACGTCTTCATGAAGAAGTCCAGGAGCTTTTGTCTTGAGGTTCTGTGAAAATGCAGTTTGAGCCATGTATCATTGTGACTGAACTACACTCAGCTGATACTGTAACTGATGTTTATTCATGTTGAGACTACGTTCATAGACTCATATTATTGAATTACAACTGCTAAAGCTAAACCTGAGTGGGAAAGTCAGCTCAAATGAATGTGTCTGTTGAATCAACCTCCTTTTATTCTGCTGTAATGTCCACGATGACAACGTCGACATCTCCGCACTGCGGGACAAATAAAGGTTTATCTTATCTTAAGTGAAGATGTAAAGTTTTACTATTACATCATGAAAAATCTATTCTGGGCATTTGTATAAAGTCCAAACAGCACTGGAATCATGTTGAAACTAGAGAAAAGTCAAAACAACCTAATACAGCACCTTTCAATAAGTAGTGTATACTTATTGTTAAGGGTTAATAAATATCTATCATTATTCTTTCTGTTATTATAACACTTTTAAATGAGTTCAAAGTAGCTTTCACATTACAATCATGTTTTATTGATTTGAGAAGAGTATGAGTATGAGTAGAGTAAGTACTTTTTTATTTCAGGTGCAAGTTTTTGTTTGCTTAAGTTAAACAAGATCTTTTTGTCTTGTTTCACTGAACAATAAAAGTCCTTTCTGCCCAAATGAAGACAATATTGTTTGTAATATCATAGCGACATATCATTATAGTAACATATTATTATAGTAACATATTATTATAGTAACATATTATTATAGCGCCATATGTTATTTTTGAAAACATTACCCCAGCTTTAATAATCTAAAACATGGGTGTCAAACTTATTTTGTTCGGGGGCCAAGTTTAAAAACATAAGAGCTGGTTGGGGCCAAAACTCTAAAAGTGGTATATATTATTTTCTTCAAATTTTTGTCTTTTGACAAATGTATTGCATTTGACATGAGTTTGGATATTATTTTGTATTATGTTTGAATTCTCAGGGTGACAGTGGCTCAGTTGGTAAAGCATTGGCCTTTTGGGCCTGAGGGTTGTGGGCACCATGAGACCAAGACACTTAACCCTGTTTGGCCTGAAGCCCCTGCTGAAAGATCAAGGCTGTTCTGTCACAGACAGGGCAGTTATCCTCCTGGGAACTCACCACCTGCAGGAAGATCAGTGAGGGGGTGGCGCTCTGTGAATTGGGGTAAGCTCTGACTGCAACCCCTCCACCCAGAAATGAATTAAGGGGAAGAAGATGGATGTTTGGATTCTACTAGATGTGCAAAATATCAAGAAGAGATATATTGTAAGATTGATAGTATATAAAATAATAATAATGCATGCAGTAACTATAACTTTTAATTACCTTTTTGAACATATTCAATGATACGGTTGTTTTCCCGAGATAATGAGCTGTAAAATGAAGTATAACATGCCATCCCTTTACCATCAATGCTGCAAGTTAGTGTAGTAATGATAATAGGAAATCATATCAGGGGCCACTGACTATGGTCTTGTGGGCCAAAGGACCTGAGTTTGATATGCCTGATCTAAAACCTACCCTGAAGGCCAGTCAAAACGAAAGAAAAATGGTCTGAAGCTGCTCACAATAGGTCCACGTAACAATTTTATGCAATAGATGTATCCAATGTCTTGGGGAGCCCAGAGGTGAATGTACTACTGTGACACAGGCTTGAAAAATGAACAGGCCCTCTCAGGTTAGCACACCGGGGCCAGCGTACAATCACCTCCGCCTGACCATCTGCTTATTGCCAGCATTTGGGTGTAATGACGGCCCCGGCTGGTCCCTTGAGCCGTGACCTCAGTCCTCAGCCGCGGATGGAGAAGAGAAGCGAAGCAATCAAAGCGCATTCACTCTCCACCCGTCATCTTCTCTTCCCCAGCTCTCCAAAAGCTATCAGCTGTAAACATTCTCCTCTCCGACACACTCCTGAGGCATGCGAGGCAAAAAGCACAGGCACATATCAGTTTCTTTTCAGAGGAGATGAATGAGTTGAAACGCGGCGGGGGGCACAATCCACTAAAGCAATAGGGTCTGAATTCAACAGATGCGGAGACTGGCAATGGAGGCGTGGTGCAGGACGGGATCCTTTAGTCAGGTGTTTGAAAATACCCCTCTTTCATCTTGTGTCTATAGATAAATACCCTTTCTATTGACTCAATAAATGTCTGAGCCTTTGTTTGGAGTTCCAGTAAGACCCAAGCTATTTATATCCAGCTCAATGTGCCGCCATATCCAAGCTATTAGTTGCCAGCACAACAATGCCTAAAATACATAGATCTGAAGTCCACAGCAAACAAGGCCATATGTGGGTTATGTAAGACTTCGATAAGGTGGCGCCCTCTGCTGGGAAAAATGTGTAGTTGTTTTACCGATGCCAAATAATTTTAGACCTATTTAACAAAAGTCTGGCAAAAGTCTACATTTGAAACCAGTTTGAAACGGCTACGTCTGAAGCTGACCCCTAAAAACACCCTGTCAGATTTGGGATAAATGCAGCTAATATGAAGCGGAATAGTAAATCCTTTTTTGCAAGGATATATCGCCCTCTAGTGGATGTTGTAATTTGCTTTCCATTTTCAAAAATATGCATATATAAAGATTTCAATGTTTTTGTTAGTGTTTAAAGCTGGAGTATGTCTCTCTCAAACAACAAATATATCACTCTTTGCCACGTCTTTAGATCAGCTTTTTCAGGCAGAAAAGTGAAGACCTAAGCGTCGAATACATCAAAATATGATATGGAATGTAAAAGATAGCACGTTTTCAGAGAGTTATGGGTCAAAAAATGTGAATATACATAGAAGTTTCCTTGAACACACACTGTATTTTGGTGAAAAAGCCATAACCAGGATATAGCTGAATTGATGAAACATAGTACATGACATCTAGATTATGGAGAAGTTCTTTCACCTTCAGGATTCAAGTGGCTTCAATTTGCAAGTATGGACAATCATAACCTCCATTGAGTTCTCTTGATCACTTTCACTCAAGAAATAGGACATTTAATTTGAACAAATGTATCATAGCGTTAGACATTAAACCTGCCATATTACCTATTGACAGTGAAAGTGAAAGTTGTCATTTGTTTTTTTTCATTCAAATAAAATGCAGTAATTCATTTTGTCCATATTTATTTACAAGGGGACTTACCAGTGGAGTCAGATGGTGTTTTATCACTTAGACGCACTTATACCAAAAAGATTGTCGATAGTTATATAGCACCTTTCACAGACAAGAGTTAAAGCATCATCCACAGAGATGGGAGCAGGCAGGGTCGCCATACAGAACTATTGCACATGTTTTCAGTGGTAGGGGAAACTGGAGCACCCGGAGGAAACCTACGCAGACACGGGAAGAATATACAAACTCCACTCAGAAAGGCCCTGTTCCGACCGGGATTCGAACCCTGGACCTTCTTGGAAGCAAGAATGGTATTCATGCTGTCTGTCCATACATATTAATATATACAGTCTATGATACATACATAGTTGTAGGCCTACTACTAAATAAAAAGTTGTTATAACAATTCTAAAACGTCGTCACTAATATTGATAGCAGGAAAGTAAAACACATATTTCTACAGCTAATGCACACGTGGGAGCATAGTGCTTAAAAGTGAAAGTTGTCATTTATCTTTTTCTTTCAAATAAAATGCAGTATAACATTTTGTCTATTTCCATTTCCAAGGGGGACTTACCAGTGGAGTCAGATGGCGTTTTATTTCTGTCTTTAGCCTCACAGCAGCTGTTCTATGTGCACTTGTTTAGACTCTCTCCAACACTGCTCTGCTCTGGCACGTAAGATAACAACTCAACTATCTATATTCAGGCATGTGTGGGATAAGTTTTTATTATTATTATCCATATTCTTCAGAATCAGTCTACTAATGTATCACTGTACTTTTAGACTTGATACTGAATGCTACATATAAACTAGGCTGTTTCGTGTCCTTATTTAGCTGTTTGTAGCCTGAATCTTCCATAATAGATCCATGCATCTACTCACTAATGAAAACATAGCAGCAGGTAAGAAAGCAAGAAGCAAAGAAAGATTATTTCTGTAACTTAAATGACAAAATCACTACAGCAGTTGCCTTGAGGGGTTTGATATAATTGTTGATTTACCAAAAGCAGATCCAATCCACTTTATTTATGTTGCACATTTAATAAAACAAGTTTCCAAAGTGCTGCACTGATATACAAGTAACACAGGTTTAAATATACAGGTTTGCCAGTTTTACGTTTAATAATAAATAAATTCATACAAAAAATAGAATAAGTAAAACATTAAGCAGATAATTTAAACTCAAGTAAATAGTTTTTATTCATTATTAAGTTGGAGATTTTGGATGTGCTTCCTTTTTAAGCTAAAGCTAGAAAATGTATACTTGCTTATTAACAATGCAAAAGCTAGAGTTTTTTTATTATCATTTTAGCATAGTTATTGAATGCATTCCTATACTTTTCTGTAACTGGTAATGCAACACTGAAATTTCCCCACTGTGGGACGAATAAAGGATCCCTTAATAAAACAAATACCAGTCATTAGTAGCCATATGAGAACTGGTTTTAACAAATGTCCATAAATGTTCTTAAAGATGTCCTTCATATTTACAGGTTACTGTCATAATGACTCTCCAGTGGACTGCTGTGGCATTTTTTCTATATGCAGAAGTTATCGCGAACGTCATATTGTGTATACCATTTATATCTGCTAAAAGGTAAATACTATTAAGAACTAATTTTCCTAGTGTTATTTTTAATTTTTTTCACCACAGATATCAAACACATTACATTATCTCTGCATGTCTTTGTGACACACTAATGGACTCCCTCTGCTCTGCAAAGATTATAAATGGGATCCAACTTAAATCACATTTTTATTGTAACGATTTGATTGTTTTCAGGATCTCTCATGAGTTTGTCAAAAATATGTTATTAAATAGGAGCAATTTGTTGTCTATTGTATTATATTTTTGATTTTCATTTCACAACCAGTATCTTGGCGCTTGAGATCAGTTTACATCAGTCCAGCAGAGGGCGCACACATCCTCACTGTAATCTATAAGCTGTGTGTGAGTGTCCTGTTTAACCTACTTTCAGGTGGAGGCGAGTTTTCAGCTGGGGGATCTGGAACTGGCTCAGCCCCTATTGGAACAAATGCTTCTTTACTATGATCATGGTTCTTATTGTCCTGTTTCTGGGTAGGCCACAGTCACACAATCTGCTGCTTGTAAAATCTAGTGTAACACATTCTCAGCACCATACATAATAGATAATGTGTATATTTCTGCCAATTTTTAGATGCAGTCCGTGAGGTGCAGAAATATTCCGGTCCAGAGCCCATGCAGGACGCCAAGGTCAACCCCAACGTGTACGACCACGTGCACATGAAACTGTTCAGGGCTCAACGAAACCTCTACATCTCCGGATTCTCCCTCTTCCTTTGGCTGTTGGTGCTTTGTTTCGTCTGCATTTATAACCAGACACACCTAATGCAATTTAACCGTGTACTTGCTTCTTATTCCATGCATATTCCAGAGTGATGCGCAGAGTTGTGACCTTGTTAAATCAAGTTGCAGTGAGTACAGAGGACAGTGCAGCTATTCAAACACAAATGCACAATATGGCTGATGCGGCAAAACAGCTTGAAGAGGACAACAAGATGCTTAGACAAGTGAGAAATTAACATCAACCCAGATTATATGTAGATTAAGAGTCCAAGGTGGAACTGACAATACTATAATTTGTTTTTTGTTCTTAGACGTTGCTTGATGAAGAGAAAACGGTAGAAGCCAAAAACCAGCAGCTAAAGTTGGACATTCAGAAGCTTGAAACTCAGCTTAAGACTGCTGACTCAGGTGAGCGACTGTAACTATACTTGTTTGACTTTTATGATGGTACGTTTGAGGAATGTCCGTCATGGATGGCAAAGCATAACCAAATTCATCTTAGAAAGTTCATTCTTGTTGCGAGAATTAGATGGGATCATGTCCTCGAGTTCTTACACAATATTTCATCTATTATACTGGCTCCGCACCAAAGTACATCTGTGACATGTTGGTGCCATATGAAGCGGCTCGGACTCTGAGGAGCACAGGGACTGGCTTTTTGCAGGTTCCAAGAGTCAGGACTAAACATGGGCAGGAAGCATTTCAGATTTATGCCGCCAAAATCTGCAACAGTCTTCCTGAAAATGTGAGACAGGCTTCTGATCTGGCAGTTATCAAATTCAGGTTGAAAACAGTACAACATACAACTGAGGGATTTTTATCCTTTGAATGCACTGTGGCTACAATATTCCCATGTGTGATTTTATTTTTTATGTTTTTAATGTTTCTTGTGATCTTAATGTTTTTTTTTTAAATATCCTATGCCATTTAACTGTATCTTTTAATGCTCGTGTAGATTTTAATGTTTATGATTTATGCCTGATGTGATATGGGTCGCTTGGTGTTGCCGTGTGAAGGAAAGGCGCTCAAATAACAATAAACATTGATTTAAAGTTGATATTGTACCAGTTCAGTATGCTATAAGTTCCGGAATATTCACCATTCTCCAACTTCCTGGTTGGAGTGCTCACCAGGACCACCTCACTCTTCTTCTTTTGAGTTCAGTGGTGAGAATAGAAACATAGATTGACAATTATCTCCAGAGATTTTAGGAAAATGATGTTATTCTGCTGCATGCAACAAAGGAAAAAGAACAGTATTGTGTTTATGTGCAGAATGTATTGAGTATATTACTGTGTTCCTCTGGTCTCTGCAGCTGTGCACCGATCCCAGGCGGAGGTGGAGGCCATGAAGAGACAGGCCAAAGGTCTGGCTCAGGAGTACGACAGACTTCTGAGTGAACATCATCAGCTCCAGGTAAAAAAAAAAAAAAAAACTGAGTCTGCACCAAGAGACAAGTCCTGATCTGTGTTTTTTTACTCTGCAGAATCAACCAAGTGCTTCAGACAAAAAGGACAACTGAGTCATAGCTTTGAAGTGTATTTTTATATCATCAGATGTGTAATTGTTTATGAAAGCAGGTGACTTCTGTCCAATTTTGTAACTATGTTGTAGGGAAAAAATGATATCTTTTAAAATCTGGATAATTGGTTGTTGTATTAAATGTTTTCTATTCCAAGCATCTTCAAGTTAAGAGTTTTCATGAACTTTGAATGGTTTTGAAAAGGAAACTTCAACACTACAAAAGATGATTAAATATGAGGTTATAATTGCTTGGATCGACTTGTTTTTATCTTAATTTCAGTATATTCTGACTCTCTCAAAACAATATTTGCCAAAGGGTCAAAGCCATACCGTCTTATGTCAAAAACCACTTTATTGTCTCATTCCAAGGGAGACATTTCTTGTATCTTTGCAAAACATGATCATTTTGCTTTGTCTCATTGGCCAATCTTGTTATAGGGCAGTAAAAATGTGCTCAAATCAAGATAATTTTAGCCAAATTTGAGCAATTTTGAACTTATTTTTCATCACTTTTTGCGGCGAAAGGGTTGATTGGAATCTGCTGGTGATCATTCACAACAGATGGTTCTGCATGACTCAGAAATGAGAGACCTGAGTTAATGAATTCACATACACCGTGAGAAGGCATTGGTTTGTTCTTTAGGTTATACAAATACTATTATGATGCAGATTCTTGAGAGTTTGACATTTCCCCGTCCCTAATCTAATTTTTGGCCTTCAAATAATCGATTCTCTGTGTGCACTTCACTCGCCCATTCACACTAATTCAATACAGTTGAAACAAGTACGGTAACATTTTAATCAGTTAAAATGTAAAAACAACAAACATCGTACAAAACGCATGTCACATTATAAATCTACAAACACATGATATTCCTTCAAAGTCACATGTTGAAAAATTCATTGTTTTGAAAATTTGAAACTTCTGTACAAATATATAAAGCCTGTGCTTGAGTAAAAGTGTGCGTTCCTGTAGAAATCCCAGATGCTTTTTTCATATCAGAGAGGAACAGTGCAGTGCAACATTTAGTCACAATCGCGTTTCTCTGTCGGAGTTTGAGTTCAAGGCCAAAATAAACTGTTCACACTGACCTGAGCCACTCTCCTCTTTCTTAAGACATTCCTGCTCTGCGTTCCCATTGGCCAGAGCGCTTTTCTCCTCCATTTTAATCTGTCTTTTGAGAATGCCAAAGCCCAAAATGCACAAGAAGAAAGACACGGTCCGTAAGCCCAACGTCAGACTGAGGTACACGATCCTGGAAGAGGGAAAAGAAGTGTTGTCGGTGTGCCCCCAATAGGATGCATCGGTGCAATATCTTGAACTGATGTCAGAATGTGCAATAGAGAACCACATGTGCCCATTGTCACTTTACTTTACTTACTCATCTGTGCAATAACAACTTTAATGATGTCAGAATGTGCAATATAGAACACATTTGTCCACTGTCACTTTACTATACTTACTCATCTGTGCAATAACAACTTTAACAATGTCCAAATGTGCAATATAGAACACATGTGTCCACTGTCACTTTACTTACTCATCTGTGCAATAATAACTAATAATGTCAGAATGTGCAATATAGAACCGCATGTGTCCACTGTCACTTTACTTACTCATTTGTGCAATAATAACTTTAATAATGTCAGAATGTGCAATATAGAACCACATGTGCCCACTGTCACTTTACTTACTCATCTGTGCAATAATAACTTTAACAATGTCCAAATGTGCAATATAGAACACATGTGTCCACTGTCACTTTACTTACTCATCTGTGCAATAATAACTTTAATAATGTCAGAATGTGCAATATAGAACACATGTGTCCACTGTCACTTTACTTACTCATCTGTGCTATAATAACTAATAATGTCAGAATGTGCAATATAGAACCACATGTGTCCATTGTCACTTTACTTTACTTACTAATCTGTGCAATAACAACTTTAAAAATGTCAGAATGTGCAATATAGAACCACATGTGTCCACTGTCACTATACTTTACTTACTCATCTGTGCAATAATAACTTTAATAATGTCAGAATGTGCAATATAGAACCACTTGTGTCCACTGTCACTTTACTGAGTCACTTTGTCCCAGACCCTTGTGCTGCGAACATGCACAGATGTAAACATACAACTCTATTACTTGCACAAGAATACACAGTACTTTATACTTATATGCTAAAGATAGAGATTTTATACTTGTTTCTTCTTCTTGCTAAAGTTAGAGATTTTTATTTCTATCTTATTTAGTATAGAGCAGGAGTCTCCACCCTTGTCAATCGGAGAGCTGCTTTTATGCAACAGAAGAGAGCTACTCCTTTTTGCCGTCGTGGTAGAAACTATGTAATTATTACGACAAAACATGGAGAACGCATATAAAATATACCATAATACTTTAAATAGATACTTCTGTTCTATAACTGGTGATGCAACACTGAAATTTCCCCACTGTGGGACAAATGAAGGATCTCTTAATCTTAATGAATAAAACAGTGGAAGTTACCTGTACGCAGAGGTGTTGTAAATACGGCAGGCTCCTCTTCCCCCACACGTCTTGTACCCCCATTTCAGACACGTCGAGTCAATTATGGCTCCAAAATATATAGGGGCAGGTATTCCCGCTGCGTCAGCATTAAAAACACAAGTTTGTCAAATAATGTATACCAGCACTAATGACTAACAGTGAACTGACTCTAACCCTGAACCATTTATATTTATAACCTCTGAAAAATAAATAGTTTTACCCAGAGTCCGAGTGGCCAGTGTGTGGATTCCAAGAGCGAAGGATTTGAGCTCAGGTTTTATGCATCTATATTAGAACAAACAAAAGACAGCATTTAATCAAGATAAAGAAACACGCATGTAAAAGTATAGCGCCATAAAAGGAAAAAGGCACAGGAACGGCCTGAGTTTAACCTTATCGTGCATAAATCTGGCACTGCACAAAGCAAAAAAAGTGCCATGCTTTTTAAGGTTAGCAGATAAGTATCCTCCAGTCTATAAGGAAGTCAGTCATGTGATCTTATGTTTCAGGAAAATGCAACTTGTTTTCAATGCACGGTAAGTTCTGGTCTGCCTATCGTCTACGGCAGGCATGTCCAAACTAAGGCCTGTGGGCCAAATGCCGTTCTCCATGTCAATTTATGTGGCCCTCTGCCTTGCAAACTGAGAGTACTCTTTGAGATCATAAAGACAATGTAGTGTCTGCTATTCTAAGTTCTACGTATGTGTCTTCATAAATTGTGTTTGGGACATTTGGGGTTCATTCTTTGTCTTCCCATCATTGCCATCCTGCAGGAGCCCCAGGTTATGAAGCTCAGCCTGTACTTTGCCTTTATTCTGTTTTCATTTATTAAACCTGGTCCGGTGAACTAAAGTGGCCCTCTTACTAAAAGCCCCTGTTCTAAGGAAATGCATTTGCTTTTTCCTATATGTCCAATAGTGTGGGATCAAACATTTTTGCCTGGCTTCAGTAATGAGTTACCTTAATGTATTCTTACTGTGGTTAGACTTGCTGCCTCACATAGGATATATTCAGTAATTGGTCTGGCAGGTGGATTCCAAGAGAGAAAACAACATAGACCGGACATTAGGAGTGGACTGATGTCATCCACAGCGTTTGCCAAATAAGGAAGAAGCCAATTTGAACACAAGCTTGAACATTAGCTATTAGTCCATTGTTTGTGGTAGTTGTGTCACCTGACTAGCAGCATGAAGCCTGGCGTTCCTCCCAGTGAGATGATGAAGGAGCTGAGCACTGACAGCGCCAGGAAGTAAGGAAAGACCTGCTCACAGCTGTCGCCCCGCGGACACTGTCCCAGAGAGGCTGTGAGGTTCTCCGGGAGGGCCCCTGCTGCAGCCACACACCTGCAGCTCTCAAACACCTGCACAGGCACAAAGAGAGGAGGAGGAGGAGAACCTATGGCACTGTGTGTTTACAGGGAGAGTATAGGTTAGAGAGTTACTCAGAGGGTTTCAGCGTAGCAGGAGAGCAGGAGCCTGCTTGTTATCATAAATTATCAACATAAATGTCATGGCCATATATAGGAAGTCTATAGTTGAAGAAAGGCATCAACACAGCTATTGTAAATTATAATTCAACAATCCAGCTTATCTTATTTAAAAGCTTACATCGATACATAATATATGTATATTTGATACAGTATTTAAGTAAACTCTTTTACACCACTTCTTAAAAACACCTTCCTTTAACTTGTTTTTTATGCTTTGTGTTAAAGGTTCTTAATGAATAAAGATTATTATGATTTGCCATTGTATTGTTGCTATGCAGTGAGTATTGAGATTATATATTGTTATATTATATTTTGAACATACTGTGTTTTTGCCGGAGCCTGATGAGGCGGTGCACCCAGCCAAACATGGAGAAACATAAGTGATGCCGTTCCTGCCACAGACTGGGTCCCAGTCTCTCCTGGAACACGAGCAGCCCAAGTTACACTCAGAGAAGAGCGAGCGTTCCTGGTAGGACAAGCTTTCTGCACTGCACAAAGCAACATAACAAGGCATATATTATTGACTGTGGAAATGAAAAATAGATCATAAAAGAGCTCTATGTAGTGCATTAGAAATGAGGCTCAGCTCGAAAATGAATTTATAGAGGGATGTAATAATGCATTGTTCACTTTAAGAGAAATCCAATATTAGTCGTGTTATATGCATGAGGAATAACTTGACAGTATGCAGCATCATTTCATTGGGTCCTAGCCCTCTTTCTATTGCTCGTAATAGTGAGCAGATAAGCTTTACTCTTTTTGTTTTGTTTTTGTGTCAAAAGGATTTCTATAACAGCAAGACTGACCTGTGCATTGCAGTTGGTGTTAATTTATTCATTCACTTCCAAACTCAACATCGAACAGACTTACCCAGTGTATAAAACGGTGACACCAGCCACCTTGGCGTTCTCACAGCCCATGGCAAAGAAGAACAGTGAGAGAAAGTAACCCAGCAGGGAGGTGCCGAAGGCGAACTTGGCTGCTCCCATAATGCCCAGCTTACAGTTCCTCATGAGCAGCCCTCCAGAGAACATCCCCAGAGCCACAGCGGGGATGTTAATGATGCCTGCCGTCAATGAAAAGACACAGGATGTACTATAATGTGTGTATAACATAAACATGAATGTGCAGTTAAAGCTGGGGTATCTAAGTTTCTCTAAAATAACCAGTGTTGGGCACGTTACTTTGAAAAAGTAATTAGTTATAGTTACTAGTTACTTCTCCCAAAAAGTAACTGAGTTACTAACGGAGTTACTCCACTATAAAGGTAACTAGTTACCAGTAAAAGTAACTATTGCGTTACTTTTTCGTTTTGTTCTGGAACATAATGTGCACCCGGCGTGCGCATTTTTACCTTTAACAGTGCCAATATTTCCATCTAGAAAAGGCTGTTTTGCTGAAGTCCTGTTCACTCTTCATCTGTCTCTGTGCTGTAAGCACTAAACACCAACACGCTCCACTGTGAATGTGGAAACACCGGTGACGAGCGGTGAGGCTGGTGAAGCACTGACTTCAGTCCAATCAGATGAACATATACATCATATAAATCAAGTGGACATTTTGTTTGGCTACAGCAGAATATGATTCATGCCCGCATTGTTTGTTCATACAAAACGCAAAACCATGAGTTATGGGTCTTACCTTATAGCTATACCTTATAAATGACCTGCACAGTCCACTTCGGTTCAGACCAGTTCCTTGTTTAAATCCAGTTAATGGTTTGAGCGTAGATATGTAATCCTCCATTTGGAAATGAGTCCAATGAGTTTTAAAAAGTAAAACAAAACGCGTGTGTCCTCCATAAACTCCTGTGTTTTGCTAGCGGCAGCCGAGTGCATCCAATTTCTAAAATCAACCGTCTTACACTTCACCTCTCTTTCTTATCATTCTTATAGTAATTGAAAAATTACCCTATGTGCATTTTAGATTATGTAAAAATGTGTTATATGTATGTTAGCCAAACCTGTTGCTGTCCTTAGCAGATAAACCAGGAAGAGCAAGGAGCTTATCGATGGAATTGTATGCAGCCGACTTCTGAGCTCACATGCGCTACTCTGTGGCTGACCTCACGGTGATACAAGCCGTGGTTGAGCGCGATTAAGACCCATATTTGTTTCAAAAACACAATTTATGAGCCATCCTCTCAACTGTAGACATGTGGATTGTAAAGGAAATATGCTCCCTTCTCTCATGACAACACGTTCATTGTGCGTCTTGAGTAACGCGCAGTAACGGGATGTCGGAAATGATAATTAGTTAGATTACTCGTTACTGAAAAAAAGTAACGGCGTTATTCCCATCACTGAAAATAACACATGTTTTTTGTCCCAACAGACAAACAAAAAGTAAAAATGAACGATTAAGACCACATTGTGCCGTCTTCATGGTATCATAAAACATGTTATCTATTGCATATTTTAAGAAAGAGCCCTGCAGTGAGTCACTATTTGACACTTTGAGTTGATTGGCTGAGTGAGAATAGTCTTCTCTTTTCTCTCTGAAAGGAGAAAATAATAAATGCATGTGAAAACTGGTGATAGAACCCAAGAGCAAGAAACGAGTTAGCAGCACCCCAGATTTAAGAAACGACTAATAGTACTTCAAATAGAATACATTTTTAAACAGTAAATGTAATAATTATGTGTATAAACATTGTGAATATAATGTTTATGCCTGTGTTTATTGTGTGAAAAGTAAGAATAGAGATAAAAAAATGTTTTAAAGAATAAAAAAATCAACAAATTTCAAATAAATACATAAAAAAGAGGATGCAGTAGACGATAGACTGAAAAAGCCAATATACCACATTTTGTTATTTTATGATATATGTTTTATGTTATACTGGTGACATAAATAATATATCATTTGTTTTGTCTGTTTTTGTTTTTGGGTTTTTTTCTTTGCACAAGGGACGGATAGTGGGCCAAAAGTAATACAAGAAAATACGTCTTGCTTTGCTTTATATAACATGAACAAAAAAGTGTGGACTAATTAACATAACATAATAAAGTAACAAAAATATGTGGTTAAAACTAGGACCGCACTCATGCTGTCAGTGTGAGCCAAAAAAGTCGTCAGTCATCCAAATCGTGTGGCATCTATTTCAAAGTGTGAGCTGAAAACATCCATCAGAGAGAAGCCCGGAGCACACAGACGCTGCCCACACATCTCTGTCTGCATCCTTAAACAGGGCCACGAAAGAAAAAAACCATGGAAGTCTTACCCATGAGGAAATTGGCCTTGGACGCGGACAGGCCGTAGTGCTGCTCGATGTATTTGGGTTTGTACGTGACCATTCCGATGAGGGAATTAAACTGGATAATCGTCACGCACAGGTAGAGGACGTAGACGGGGTTTCCGAGCAGACTTTTTAAGGTGGGGATGAAATCTGTGGAATAATATAGTTTCGAATTAAGGCACGCTTGGACAAATGTGACAATTGGACCGTCGTGGCTGCAGGTTTTCATTCCAACCAATCAAGAGCAGACCAGACTCCACCCATTTCCTTAAGTTTTCAGGTTAAGACTGGACTGGCTTTGGGAGGATATGGATGGAGTCTGGGGTGCTCCTGCTTGGTTGGAATGAAAACTTTGAGGACAAATCCTGTTCTATAGCATGAACACATATTCTATAAAAAAATACATAAAAGTTAGTAAGATTTTACACTTTGTTACGACCCACGGCCGTAATTTCCTGTTTTGGGGATTACTTTAGCATATCCTGTGTTGTTTGTGCGTTTGTGTTTTCCTCCCTTTACAGTAGACCACACTCGTGAGTCCTGAGCTCCGATTGGCCGGTCGTTCCCCACCTGGAGCTGATTGACTGCGATGCCTGGGTGCTGATTGGGCAGCAGCTGAGGCGGTCCTCCAGTCACCTTGAGGACCCGCCCATTTATTCTGCCAATCTCCAGGCTCCAGTTTGCCAATAAGTCTTGTCTGTGTTCTGTCACTCGTGCCGGCCCTTTAGTTCAGTGACGTGTGTAGTTTTTGTTAAGACACTTTAGTTTAGATAACACTTTTAGTTTTGACAATTGCTTACTCTTCTGTGTGTTTTGTAGATATTAAATCCTATTTTGTTACCTTTTTTACCTATTTTGTCATCTAATAAATTATGATTTTAGTTACCATTCTATCATCTTGGTTATCCTCACACCTAAGCTGAGCCGGGTCGTAACAACACTTAATTCTTTATTATGCTAAAGTTACGTTTTTATTTTATTTATTGTTCACTGCTCATGCTTTACATTTGTGGAATAGTCACTTTTTTGGATATTGAATTATTCTTCTCATATGTTTTTGCTGTTGACAAAGGACCAACAAAGTAATAAATCGGATAAATAGAAATAAAATCCACATAATGTCAATACGGTAAACCAAACGTAGGCATTCAACAGGAGCAAACCAAAAAGCGCCAACTGACCTTTGGCCATCTGCTGCAGGTTGACCGGCTCTTCCTGTCTGAACTTGTGCTGCATGCGCGGGGAGTGCTGAATGAAGCGCGTTTGCTCCGGGCTGCAGCTGGAGTCGTGTTTTTCCACCGGGACCGGCAGAGATTTGGGCAGAAACCAGAAAGGTACAGCTGACATGAGGGTGACCACTCCGGTGATGATGTAGCCCAGCCACCAAGCCCCAACCCAGCGGGCATCTCCAGGGGTAATGGTCACAGTTTCTAGTTTGGCAAATTCAAGGATAAGTCCCATTTATATTAAAACACAACATTACAGAGAGTTTAGCTTCTTACCCATGTCCACATTGCCAACATCCACGTAGATTTTGGCACATAAGGAACCAAGGAGGTATCCGAAAACTGGACCTATTACAGATATTGTCTGGACACAACCTGGAAAAACCAATATTTAATGATTTTTTTCTTTTTTTCTTGACAAAACATTGTATTGTGCTTGTGACAAATTACCAGCATAATTTATTACCCTTGCTCAGTGGTCCATGGGCCAAATACAGCCCTTTGGACGCTTCTATTAGCCCCCTGAGCCTCTCGCATGTGCAGAGCAGTGCCGTCATATAGAATATAATCTTTAGTATAAAATATTTAACAATATACAGAATTTGAGTGGAAAAAGCCTGAATAAAACATTAAAAATTAGATCTAGCCCTTAACAGCAGGCTGGTGTGAGGAAAGGTTTGCCAATACTTAATAAAATATATAAAAAGCAGTAGAAGTGTCTCCATGGAGATGCCAAAGACTATATATTGTCTCCCCAAATGAAGACAGATGGACGCACCAATATATAAAGCCGCATTCTCTGACCGAGCGTAGTCATCGATGTAAGAAATTCCTAACGGCTGGACTGGTGTCTCTCCAATTCCACGAAGGACATTTCCCAAAAACACATAGATCCACATGGAGACGCTGGACTCGCGCTCACAACCTGGACGTGGATGCAAATGTACAGTGAAAATATGATGCAATCCCAATGTTCGCCTTTAGGGGGGGCTGTACCTGTCATGGCTGAGTCAGGTGGGCCAGGTGAACACGGGGAAAGAACAGAGGATGAATTGAGCGAGGGTCTGACTGCTGTGTGGATCTTGTAGCTGTTGATTAAGTACAAAGAGAGTAGAGTATTAGATTTGGTCACATCCAAGGTCGCATCCATAACTAAAGTTTGAGCCCTGCACCCACCCACCTGCCAATCAAGAAATGAGGCATAGCGATCAGGAAGGTCCCGAACGACATGAGGACACATCCCAGTGCAATGATCTTTGGTCGGTGAAGTTTGGCTCCAAAATAACTCACAAAGGCAATCACCAGTAAATTCCCTGCAAACAAACAATATATGAACATTGACATTGCAATGAAGGTGAAGCATGTAATAAAATACGCTCTTTCGAAGCCATAAAGGCATAAACATGAGTTGCTTTTCTTGTCTCGGCAAAAAAGGATATCACTGTTGTATGGCTATTATTCTCAACTTCTCAGGTCACACGCCAGAGAGATCAAAATAATTTGCTCCAATCACCAGCCACCTTCCTCTATAAATGCCCCTGCACAAGGCAGGGGCATTTGAAAGAGGGGCCCCCTCTTTCACTCTGGCGCCAATTGAGATCTACTTTTCAATTTACCTGAGGAAAGATGTCTTCTGATGCTCGTCCGAGTTCCCCTTCGCCATCCGGCGTCGGACGTCGTCGTTGCTCGACTTGTCGGGTCAAGCTCCAGCGCAAGGACCAGCACTCCAGCTGCTTCGTGTGCCTGGGTTCGGGCCATGCGGCGTTGAGCGCCACCTGCGCCTCGTGTCTCGCTCTCCCCAGGGAGGAGAGTGAACGCAGGCGCGCGTTCTTCGCCGCTACAGCGCCCCGTCCGGACTCCTCTCAGGACGAGGAGTCTGCGATTGACTGGGCCCCCCTCGACCTTCCACCCGTGCCCGCTGAGTGGGGTGACTGCGAGGACGGAGAGGTGTCGGAGGTCGGCTCTCTCCTCACGCTGGACGAGGTGGTGTCCAACCCGGAGCCGGACCGCTTCCCGCTGGACCACATGCCTGGGCTCTACTCCACGGCGGCGGCCATCATGGATGCCCCCCTGCCACCGCAACCGAACCAGAGGGTGGAGGACTTCACCTCTGGTTACGCCACCACTCGAAGGAGGAGGAGAGCGCAGCCCACGGTGTGCCCGCGGATGGACCCGATCGTCCATTACGCGACACGTGAGTGGCCAAAGCCCCTAGCAGCCAAGAGGCCCGCTTTGGGGTACGGCATGTATTGTAACGTGCAGGACTGGTCCTGGACCGGCGGGGTCCCGGACATCGAGGACTCGGTTCGAGCGGCCCTGCACCCCTCCGCATCCGTGTGGCCCGGCACCAGACCTCTCCTTCCCTCCGAGCGGGATAGGATGTCTTTGGCGATGCACGATAGATGTTACGCCAATGCGGCTCAGGTCGTCGCGGTGGCTAACAACATGGCCTTCATCACCGGGGCCCTGGATAGGTCTCTCTCTTCTGGCCAGGCGCTCAGTGGAGACACCTTATCCCAGGCGAGGACCACTTCAGCAGCGATCCTGCGCATGTGCCAGGCGCTAGCTGTCGATGGCGGCCGCACGATGGCAGCAGCACAAGTTGGGGCCAGACACCTCTGGCTGGGGCTGGTGAACCTCAGAGAGGCGGAGAAGAGGCAGCTGCTGGACCTGCCCATCTCCCAAACGTCACTCTTCGGTCCGGAGATGCAGACGCTGATGACTAGGCTGGACACCGCAGCTAAGGACTCTGCTAGCCTAGCCCAGCATCTAGCTGCGAGACGCGAGGCCCGCCCACCAGCGCGGAGCCGAGACAGAGGCAGGGAGCGCTCGCCCGGCAGGCGCCCCGGGCCATATCCACGCTCCGTGGTTCATCGTTCCCCAGCAACGAGACCCCCGGGCCCAGACAGGCACACGGGAGGCTCGCGGGACCAACGCACCCATCGACAACCTCCCTATGGCAGAGGAGGTCGGGGTGGGAAGAATGTTTTCAATAAAAGCCGACCGGCATTTCATCAGTACTCGCTGTCTGAGTCTCATTTGGGGGTATGTAACTTGTCAAATGATCTGAATTCTGATTGTGTTACTTCTCGAGCATATAACGTGGCTCCGCTAGGCCTGCAGCCCCCAGAGAAGGGCGTGCAGCGTGCTACGCGAGCCACGAGCTCCGATTCTTGGGTTCATGTTTTTGCCCTCCCGGAGAGAGGGCAGGCGGAGGGATCTGGTGAGTGATAATGTGTGTGCTCCGGCCGAACGCGTGTTAGCATCTCTGAGCTACAAGGCTAACACGGGGTTTCCCACTCCAGGGGCTCGCCCCCCCTCCATGAGGCAAGAGCCAGGGGGGGGCACAGCAGCCGAGTCACGTGGAATGAGCAGTCCCGTACTTATGACGTCGGGCCTGCAGGACACGTGACCGCCCCCGGCGCTCACGGTGTGACGCAGGGGGCCCTTTCGTTCACCCCCCCTCCCTGCTAGGAACACCAGGAGAGGGCGGGGCCGTGACGTCTCGTGTTCCAACTCCCGTTCCGCCCCTCACAGATTTCTACAACATCTGGAGGGAGCAGGGCTTACTGACAGATATTTGGCTGGAGAAAACTTTGCGCAGGGGTTACGCACTGCAATTTTTCCGAAAGCCACCACCATTCCGAGGCGTACGCTCTCAGGTACGGGGATCGACAGAGGCACTACAAGCGGAGGTCTCCTCTCTGCTGAGTCGAGGCGCAGCAGTGGAGGTAGACCCGCAGGACGCCACCAGGGGGCTGTACTCCCCTTACTTCTTAGTGCCAAAGAAATCAGGCGGGGTGCGTCCCATTCTGGATCTGCGCGTGTTAAACGAGTGCATTTCCAAACGGCAGTTTCGGATGCTGTCCACAAGGCAGCTCCTCGAGTGTGTCAGGGAAGGAGACTGGATGACTTCCATAGACCTGACAGATGCGTACTTCCACGTGCCCATAGTGCCAGAACACAGGAGGTTTCTGCGCTTCGCAGTGGGAGAGAGGAATTACGAGTACTGCCGTCTACCCTTCGGGTACGCACTCGCGCCTCGGACTTTTTCCAAATGTGTGGAGGCAGCTCTGGAGCCGATCAGACGTGCGGGGGTAAGAATATTAACCTATATAGACGATTGGTTAATACTGGCCCCATCCAGGGAGGTGGCCGTGAGCCACACGCACTGGGTCCTGTCCCACATACAGCGTCTGGGCTTTGTGGTGAACAGGGAGAAGAGCAAGCTGCAGCCAGCCCAACGCATGGTTTATCTCGGTCTGCAGCTAGACTCTGTGATATTCCGTGCTGCATTGTCCGTGGACAGACGGATGAATATTACCCGTCTGGCCCGGGAGGTTCTGGCGGGCCCCAGAGTCCCCGCTCGGCGCCTCAGGTCCCTGCTGGGAATGATGGCAGCGGCTCATGCTGTGGTGCGGCTAGGCCTGCTCCACATGAGAAATTTTCAGAGGTGGTTCTCGCGCCTCAGGCTTCACCCCTCCCGGGACGGGGGGAGGCTGATCTGGGTTCCCCAAGGGGCAGCATCGGACATCAGGTTCTGGCTCACTCCGGGTCTATTGCGGGACGGAGTGACTCTGGCCTGCGCCGTGTCTCACGTCGAGGTGTTCACGGACGCGTCGCTCGAAGGATGGGGCGGGGTCCTCGGCCAGAGCTCTGTAGGAGGCTGCTGGTCGGACTCAGCCCATCACATCAACCTGCTGGAGATGGAGGCAGTGCACAGAGTACTGCTGCACTTTGCCCCTCAGCTGCAGGGGAGACACGTGATGGTGCGCTCAGACAACACCACAGTGGTCTCCTATCTGAACAGGCAGGGGGGCACCAGGTCCCCCGCTCTCCATCGCATGGCGACGGTGACGCTGCTGTGGGTGGCGCTTCACCTCCTGTCTCTCAGGGCGCGCCACGTCCCGGGGGTCCGGAACGTGGGAGCCGACAGGATGTCCAGGGGGGGCCCACTCCAGGACGAGTGGGGCCTGGCCCCACGGGTAGCTGCGGAGATCTGGCGGAGGTTCGGCCGTCCAGTGGTCGACCTTTTCGCCAGTGCAGAGAACGCACAGTGCCCGTCCTGGTTCGCCTTAAGGGCCGCGGACGAGCCGCCTTTAGGCGTGGACGCTCTGGCTCATTACCCATGGCCAGGCGGCCTGTTGTACGCTTTCCCACCGGTGCGTCTCCTGCCGGTCCTGCTGCGGAGGATCGAACAGGAGAGGAGATCGGTGATCCTGGTGGCTCCGGACAGTCCGCATGCCCGGTGGGGTGGTTCCCCTTCCTGAGGGGCATGGCGGTGATGGAGCCCTGGGCCATCCCGGACGAGCCGGGGGCTCTAGTCCAGGGGGCAGGAGCCCTGTTTTCACGTCCGATAATCGGCCACAGGCTCTGGGTTTGGAGGTTGAGAGGCGGAGCCTCGTAGATCTGGGTCTTCCCCCTGCGGTGGTGGAGACCATTCAGGGAGCGAGGGCGCCGTCCACCGTGAGGGCCTACGCCACGAGGTGGAGGCTATTCAGTGTCTGGTGCGATTCCCGTTCCTGGGATCCCAGGTGTTGCCCGCTGGAGGGCTACAGGAGCTCTTCGACAAGGGGAGGGCTGTCGCTACCTTGGCGGTGTTCGCGGCAGCCATTACTTCGGGTCACGACGGATTCGGGGGGTTCACAGCCCGTTCTCACCCGTTGGTTAAACGTTTTCTGCGGGGGGCGCGCAGGAGGAGGCCCCCGCTCCAGAAAACGCCTCCGGTTTGGGACCTCAGGGTGGTCCTTAGGGGGCTGTCGGGTCCGCCTTTTGAACCGGCGGCGGAGGCGAGTCCCGAGTGTATCGCCTTTAAGACGGCCCTCTTACTGGCGTTGGCGTCTGCTAAGAGGGCGGGCGATTTGTGTGCGCTCTCCGTCCATGCGTCGTGCCTGTCCTTTGGAGAGGACGACGGCATGGTGGAATTGTGGCCCAATCCGGCTTTTCTCCCCAAGGTCATCACGTCGGCCTTTAGGTCGAGAGTCATCAGGATTAGGGCTTTCCACCCGCCGCTGCATGCCTCCCCCGAGGAGGAGCGGCAGCACCTTCTGTGTCCTATCAGAATGCTGAGGCATTACCTGGCCATGACGTCGTCATTCAGGTCGGGTGATCAGCTGTTTGTGTGTCTGGGCCCCAAGAACAGGGGCGCCCCGCTGTCGGCTCAGCGGCTGGCGCATTGGGTCGCCACGGCGGTGCGGCGGGCGTATCAGACGCAGGGTCTGGCCCCCCCGGTGGGTTTCAGGTCGCATTCCACGCGTGGGATGGCGGCCTCTACGGCCCTTCTCAGGGGGGCGTCGGTCGAGGACGTTTGCCGTGCGGCTTCTTGGGCGTCGTCCTCCTCTTTCGTCCGGTCTTATCTTTCGGATGTGTCGGACCGGTCGGTGGCCCATTCCGTGCTGAGTGCAGCGGACTGAGTTAGACCGTTGGGTCCCTCCCCTGAGGGGGGCCTTCGGTCTATTTTCCGCCCTGGTGCAGGAGCTCTTGGGAGAGGCATCCTACAGGTGCGGTACATTTTGTGTGTGTGGTCGGTCTGGTAGTCCACGTCAGGAGCTCTTGGGAGAGGCGTCCTGTGACTACGGATGACCTACGGCTTGTGTTACGTGGGGGTATCCTTGGTAGGAGTGGCCCCGTAACACGCTTGTTTCTTCTGCCCTGAGTCCTCTCACGTTGTGAGGGTCTTGCTCGGGCGGAGCTCCAATCACCCTTCGCTGGCCTGCTGGGAGTACATTTTCCTACGGCCTCCGCGTTGTGTCCCACTAGCGAAGTCCTAAGGGACGTAGCACCATGACGTAGAATTAATAGTTACTTAATGTAACTTAAGTTCTACGAATAGGTGCGTAGTCCCTTAGCTACGAGCCCATCAGGCCAGCCCGGCTTGGCAGAGTTCAAGAGGGGGTGCGGCCTTGTGCAGGGGCATTTATAGAGGAAGGTGGCTGGTGATTGGAGCAAATTATTTTGATCTCTCTGGCGTGTGACCTGGGGGTCACGAGTGATATCCCACTAGCGAAGTCCTAAGGGACTACGCACCTATTCGTAGAATTAATAGTTACATTAAGTAACTATTAATTATCATTTTCCTACATGTACCATCTGGGTCTGCTCCCAGTGTCTGCAATTACATCGGTTGAATGTAGGTTGGGGAGGAGTGTGTTGTAGGCAGGTGTCGGTGACGTCAAGAGTTTGCACCAAATTTGCGGGTTGTAGTTTGGCAATGGCAGAGAAGGCAATAGTAAAGTAATCCAGTAATCCAGTAATCTGGTTTTATCAAGAAATTAAAGCTGGAGAAAGAGGAATGTTTAGTAAATGTAATTGCTGTCAACAAATTTGTGGCGCTACTCCCCCCGGGCTCTGTTAATGGCAAAAGAGATGGCTAAAGCTAGGCTAAATGCTAAATGCTAACGACTCACTCGGGCGCATTACATACGTCACGGTAAACTCAGATCCAATTGTTTCATTCTGCTAAAGGAGTTAACTCCTCCCACCTGTTAACAGAGCTCAACGGAGCAAATCCAGACCTTAGTACGATGGTGTGGTAAGACCAGGCTAATGGGAAGCAAACACTTGCCTATTTCGAAGCTTCCGTCGATGATGCCGATCAGATAACTTGGGATGTCAAAGCGCCGCTCCAGCTGGGTGATGGTGCTCTTCATGTAGCTGCCTGACAGAGCTTTGGCAAAATAGGCAAAAGACAGGGCAGCCAGGAACATCTGCAAGGACAGGGAGAACTGAAACATCAATAAAGATAGATAGATAGATACTTTATTGATCCACCGTAGGAGAAATTCAGGTGTGCAGTAGCAGCAAAAATAAAAAAATTAAATTGATCATTCTAAAAAAAGTCATTATTCTCAGACGGTTTTCATATACAGTACTTTCTGAACTATCATAAAGTACATTTTGTCCACATACATGGACATACTTGAATGTAGTGCAGGTTCTCATTCATTTTAATTTCTATTTGGACATTAAACGAGGGCCCGATAGCTACTAGAACTCAGTCAAAATAATAACACCTCCATAAATTCTGCTTTGACAACCTCCCAACTCTACCTAATTAAAAATACACACTCTATCGTATACGTATCGCTATATAAGCCGCAGGGTAAAAGAACGAGATAAAAAAAAGTGGCTTATCGTCAATTACTGTATATTTTGTATGCTCCCTGTGTTCTCCTTGTCTGCTTTTTGTCCTCTCCTTGTGTGCATAAAAAACACACACAAAACACAGGAAAGGTAGAACATAAGCGATTCGAAGTGAAGTGAATATAACCTCATTGGTCAAAAAAATGGGAAAAGAGGATCATGTGGGAAGATTAGAAACTTTTTTTTGCACTTGTTTAGTTTTATACACTGTTGATAAAGACTGAGTTGCATTTTTCCATTCGTTTCTGCTGGTGGTGTGCGACCTACAGTACTTGATCGTGATACAGTGGAAAAGCTGTACCAGAACTCAAAATAAGGTTGGGGAACACAAAACTAAAGTGTCCCTCTTACTGACGCAAAGTATCATATATTGGGTTGTGGTTCAAAAATTGTGAATAGTTCCCTCCGCGGTGCATAGACGGAGGATTTCCTTGAGAGCCGGTGTACAGAACAGTAGTACATTACGGCGCTCTGATATTGAATACCCCCTTCTCTTCTCTGTCACCTATAGACACTTATGTCTGCGAACAAAGGCAGGATTAGAGCCCGCCTCAGCCAGAGCCACAGACACACGCACACACACGCACACACACACACACGATACACCACCCACCAGTCTGTAATCTGTCGCTGCTATAGTGACTGGCATACACACGCACACACACACACACACACACACACACACACATCTGCATTAGTGCCAAGGCAATACACCCGCACTGTATTTGTAAATCTCAGAATCAGAGTATATTTTTATTGCCATTGTAAGTAACAGGAAGTCACGAACTAGGAAATTGCTTTGGCTCTCGGTGCTTGCAAAATAGAAATGTGAAAAAAGAAAATACAAATCTACATGACGTTTGTTAAAATTAAACTACATACTGTAAGTGACATGGATTCTGAGGAGCACAGGGACTGACCTCCTGCTGGTGCCCACAGTCAGAACTAAACATTCACCCAGCTAAAATCTGGAACAGTCTTCCTGAAAATGTGAGACAGGCTTCTTCTCTGACCATATTTAAATCCAGGTTAAAAACAGTTCTGTTTAGCTGTGCATACAACTGAGGGATTTTATCTTTGCTCTTTTTAATGTACAGTGATTATGTAGGATTTCAAAGCCTTGTGTGATTTCTTCTATCTTGTTCAGCATTTTGAGTTGCCTTGTGTATGAAATGTGCTATACAAATAAACTTGCCTTGGCCACTATACACAAGTGGGCAAGCAAAGTCTAAGGGTTTCTTAGACATGCAAAATTATGGATTTGGGAAGAAACTAAAATCGGCTGGCTTTGATAAACAGAAATGACTCATAAGGCCAGATGAATGAATCTGGTCTTATTAACCTTTAACTTAACATAAAGTGGTTCACAGCCCATATCACATCAGGCATAAATCATCACATAAATTATGAACATTAAAAACACACATTAAAGAAGCAATATGTAAGATTTTCATAGCAAGTCATCATTAAATGGCCCTAAAATGTCAAAAGGTATTCATAAACCATAATCTTTCCAAATACTTCTTTAACTGACAACAGTAGTTCAGCCGAGATATTTGGATTTCAAAATTAGTTTTACAGCCCCTAAATCTATTTATTGTTTTCATTTTGATGTCCCGCCCTCCACTTTCACCAATCAGAAACTCTGTGATCCGGGTTGCCAGAATTCACTGTGTTGAGCTGTTCTGACTGGTAAAGTAACATGTGGCTGCAGAACTAAAAAAGGTCTTGTTAGGATTCTGTAATCATTAATGACAAAACAAGGAACAAAACCAGTATTTCTATCTTTATGAAAAAAGTGTTGGTTGTAAATTTGTTGTTGACAAAACTCTTGTCTATTCAGATATTATGGTCCCAGCTGGATTCGTCTGCATATCTGGCAACCTGAGTCAGGGAGAGTGGGAGAAGTTGCAGTACCACTTTTGGCCAAATTTTTAAATACTGCTCCTTTGGGATCATGTTCAAGTTGAAATGTTTTCTCTTTCTTTTTGTGCTTTTCCTTCATATTATTAGTTAGTAAGTAGGTAAGTCATCTTTATTTATATAGCGCCTTTCACAGACCAGAGTCACAAAACGCTTTACAATTGTGGGCATTTGTCTCTCACTCCACACAGAGATAGGAGCGAGGTCATCATACACCAGGAGACACATGCCTGAACTATTGTACATGTTTTTAGTGGTAGGGGAAACCGGAGCACCCACAGGAAACCTACACAGACATGGGGAAAACATGCAAACGAAACGAGTGCCGCCGTATGGATTTTGTGCCTTGTAGATGCCCGAACAAACACTTGAACAAGTAATTAAAAACAATGAAAATAGTGCTGCGTACAAAAAACAAACTCATTCAAAACTCGGCTATAGGCAAAGAAGTTGCTCGCAGCAGCAAATGTATCACAATTTGAGTTGTTTCATTGTGTTTCCAATGACTGAATAAAACATATTTCACTTATTGCGCTGAAGGGAATGTGTCTAATTGTGTTATAAATATGAGAGAACTAGTGTAGAGGGATTTTTCATATTGGATAGAGAACGTTCATTTGATTAAAAGTCACTCTCTTCCCGTTACTGATGCAAGCAGAAGTTTGTTAAATAGTCGACAATAGGCCGTGTCAGCTGATAATAATGAAATGCTCACAGCAGCTCAAACTTACACAAACCTGTATCCGCACAGGCATATAAATGAGATATAAGTCCACGGCAAAGAAGTGGAGCTATGGCAACCATCTGGGTGGTCCGGGATGGATTAATTACGAGGTTTTGCATAAGCCTGAGCTCTGCATTCATGTCAAGAATTGTTTTCGACATGAATGTGAAGGGGCGACAGTAGCTCAGTTGGTAGAGCAGTGGCCTTTGAGCCTGGAGGTCGTGAGTTCAATTCCCACCATGGGACCTACTCCAACTGCTCCCACTGATGTCTACTGTCGTTGTGTCCTTGGGCAAGACACTTAACCCCACGTTGCCTGAAGCCCCCGCTGAAAGACCAAGGCTGTTTCATCACTGACAGAGCAGCCATCTTCCTGTGGACTCACCACCTGCAGAGGATCAGCGAGGGACTGGTGCTATGAGCATTGGGTGGCAGCTCTCATTGCCACCCCCCTGACCCAGAAATGGACAATAAAGGGCTTGAAAAAAAATGAAAAAAAAAAGAGATTAGAATGTTTGGCTTAAAATGGGGCAGTAGAGCAACAAGCGAAGTCAGGTGAGGTGTGCGTACAGTACTGTGGCCTTGGACTGGAATACACTGCTTGTAATATTTTCCACGTGTTTTCCTAGAAATTTTCCATTGCGCATAAATAGTGAAAGAGGAATAGAAAGAGCCAATACGACAGAGAAAGAATCAAAAGTGTTCTCTCAATATACAATGTTCTATATACTGTATATCAGTTCTATATACTGTTTATCAGTGGTCTCCAACCTGTAGCTCGCCACCCATTTTCAGGTAGCTCCCCAAAGGATTCAGGAATTTGAGAACCTAAAACTGTATAATTCCATTGATATACTATTTTTGTTGTTGTTTTTTTACATTTCCTGTCTTTTGCACACGTCTTTTGATCCTATTTATGCCAAATATTATCTTCATCAAATCAAATGAAAACCATCAAAATGACTGCTCTGGGAGTTCTAGTAGTTTCAGTATTCTGGGAGTCCAAGTGTTAACGGGTGCATTCTAAATAAACACTACCCAACTAATCGATAATCAAAAATTCTACAGGGCTAGTAGCGAGATAGATTAATGAATTTGACACATAATGCTAAATGATTATATTTTGATTCAATACATATCAATTTAACTATACATGCTTTCATTAGATTCACTAATGTAGGGATCTGGTATATTTTACAGTGTGAGTGACGTCCTGGATGTTAGATGTAGTTATTGCATAGACTACTGTTTTACTACGACTGCAAAAACAAAGTAGCTCTCTACATGTAGTGTAAAAGTAGCTCTCCAAGAAAAACATGTTGGAGACCCCTGATGCACGCAACATTCTGCTCACCTGAAGTATTTGGTGTTATGTTCAACTGCTCTTAATAGAACATTGACTTTCATTCATGTCTAGAATAACAATGATTATACGTAAAACCGCAAGCGACGATGAACGGCCCTCGCATTCACCAAACCAACCCAGTTGCTTAAGCTCCGCCCCTTTACTGTCATGGGCCGCTATAAACAATAATAATCGCCGAGTGTGTTAGTCAACGATGGTGGTTCTTTTATGAGTGCTTGATTTAATTTTTATTTATTGTTATTCATTCCAACCCAGAAATGGATCAAGGGGTAGAAAATTCATTTACTTGAAACATTTATCGCCAAGGCTAATTTGCAAGGTCCGTCCCTAGATTCTAACTTGATTGCGGGCCTAATAAAGAAAGAAAATAGATAATAATGATTTTGATATTGATAATAGCAATTTGAGGTTTTGTGGAAATGTAAGGTTCAATATAAATAAAATGTATTATTATTAAGGTATTATAGTAATGATAATGGGAATTGTAAAAAGTAATAATAATATTGATAATGATTATACAACATTCCATCCATCCATCCATTTTCTTCCCCTTAATCCATTTCTGGGTCGGGGGGGTGGCAGTCAGAGCTGCACCCAGTCACAGAGCACCAGCCCCTCACTGATCCTCCTGCAGGTGGTGAGTCCACAGGAGCTGAAATCTTTCAGTGGGGGCTTCAGGCAAAGTGGGGTTAAGTGTCTTGCCCAAGGACGCAACATTATATTATACAATATAAGGATGCATGATTGTAATGCCTTGTGTGATTCTGTCCAGCGTTTTGAGTTCCCTTGTGTATGAATTGTGCGATACAAATAAACTTGTGAGTCTTGTATTCAGTCCTATATTCAGTACTATACTCTCAGTTGTCCCATACTTCTGTAGTATCCATGTTCTTTGCAGCACATGCCCTGGTTTAAACAGAGCGAAGCTAATCCCAGCTAAACCAACATGTTTGCAACACCTATGAGCCAGGCATGAGCTGAACAACTGGGTCTCATTCAGGAAAGTAAATCAATCGTGAAAATGAAAGCGCACGAAACAGTAGCTCAAATGGCTTTTCCTTTAAAGTTGCCCTAGTATTTTGCTAATCAGCTTTTGGAATAATTGTCCATTGCTTCTTAATCTAATTCAGATGTTGCGTGCCTTGACCTTTCACAAAACAAGAGACTTTGTGCAAGACTATTCTCTGTGGTTACTGTATGCACACAGTAACATTCATACATCTAGAGACAGACATATAGAGTCGTTGCCCTAATTTACAAGGATTTAGAGCCATGACAAGATGAAAACCACAACAATATGCATGTAATAAAAATAAGGCACGTTTATTTGTATAGCACAATTCATACACAAGGCAATTCAAAGTGCTGAACAAAATAAGATAGAAATAATCGCATAAAAAGATAATAAATAATCACAGTACACAAAAAAGAACAAAGATAAATTCCCTCAGTTGTATGCACAGCTAAACAGAACTGTGTTTAAATATTATATATATAAGTATTGTCAGATAAGAAGAATGTCATACATTTTCAGGAAGACTTTTCCGGATTTTGGCTGCATATATCTGAAGTATTGCCTCCCCATGTTTAGTTCTGACTCTGGGCACTAACAAGAGTCCAGTCCCTGTGCTCCTCAGAGTCCGGGCTGGTTCATATGGGACTAACATGTCACTAATATATTTTGGTGCGAGGCCATGGAGAGACTTGTACACAAGCAGAGCTGTTTTAAAGTCTATTCTCTGAGCCACAGGAAGCCAGTGCAGAGACCTGAGGACTGGACTAATGTGGTCGTACTTCCTGGTTCTAGTCAGGACTCGAGCTGCTGCGTTTTGAATGTACTGCAGCTGTTTTAGTAGGCTTGAGTGTGCAATTACAGTAGTCTAACTTACTGGAGACAAATGCATGGATAAGAACAAGAATCCTATAGTTCCTAGCTCTCAAAACAGTTTGGTTATAAGCCTAGTACTAGTTTCACATATATACATTTTTTGGATCTTTAATACCAGGCCTTGCTCTCAGTATATAGAAGATTATGAAGAAGATACAATGTCGGGTCTGAAAATGTTACTTGAACAAGACTCTTTCTATTGGGACAAACAAAATGTATCTATGGGAAAAAATTGTTGGTACTCCAGGTTTAACTTAATTGAACCGCAGCAAGGTGAAATAAAGAGTTTATTGAATGATATTTCAGTCACAGAGTGAGCTGGAGATGAGATCGGCTGGTGGTGAGAGAGTGCGGGCTGATCTACACATCGCCCAGAGGAGAGGGAAGGTTAAAAGTGTACGTATGCTGCATCAAACTGTGATTGATGTGAAAGCCTTAAGAGGCGGCTGGATGGAGGTGAGTGGCGTGGTACGTGGACCAAAGTTGAGGCACGGTTCGGTCTCAAACTGAGAAAATGTGGCAGGAAATAAGAAACTGAATGAAATAATGTCTGAAATGTGCTTAGAGTTTACACAGTGATGAAAAGGAATATTCAAGAATCAATTTGTTTAAGGAAGAGGTGTCAAACACATTTTGGTCAGGGCCAAAAGAATACATTAGAATTGATTTTTACATTGTGAAGGTATTTTGGCATTACTTTTATTTGTTGTGAAATGTGCTTATTATTTGGAGTACAATGCGAGACGAGAGCGTGTTGTGTGTGTGTGTGTGAGTGGAGGAGCAGACGTGCGTGTGTGTGTGTTTGTGAGTGGAGGAGCAGACGTGCGTGTGTGTGTGTTTGTGAGTGGAGGAGCAGACGTGCGTGTGTGTGTGTCTGTGAGTGGAGGAGCAGACGTGCGTGTGTGTGTGTCTGTGAGTGGAGGAGCAGACGTGCGTGTGTGTGTGTCTGTGAGTGGAGGAGCAGACGTGCGTGTGTGTGTGTCTGTGAGTGGAGGAGCAGACGTGCGTGTGTGTGTGTCTGTGAGTGGAGGAGCAGACGTGCGTGTGTGTGTGTCTGTGAGTGGAGGAGCAGACGTGCGTGTGTGTGTGTCTGTGAGTGGAGGAGCAGACGTGCGTGTGTGTGTGTCTGTGAGTGGAGGAGCAGACGTGCGTGTGTGTGTTTGTGAGTGGAGGAGCAGACGTGCGTGTGTGTGTCTGTGAGTGGAGGAGCAGACAAGTGTGTGCGCTGCTATTGCCACAGTGAATTAGAATTCATCAGAAGTCACCATTTCTTAGTGCATTTTATGAAAAAATGTCCATGCTGAAGGGGAGCGCTTTGCGTGTATTGGCTGACACTTCAAACTTTTTTAATTGTTCTGGTATCTCTTCGCACGCGGGCACCATCGGCGAATGCCATTTGCCGATGATCGCTGGTGGTAAACAAGGCAAACATCGGCCGATAAGGAGGTTCAGCCGATGTGTCGGTGCATCCCAACTTTTTATATACATGTTGGGTTAAAATTTGCAGTTGTATATCTCGGAAAATAATGTATGTATAAGTCGTCATAGTCGTCCATCACCATCAATGCTCTGATTTGATGTACAGATATTAAGGATCTTAAGAAGTTTCCGGGGATCCTAGTGTTAACAGACTTATTAAAAAATAAAAACTACCCAACTAAACATTATCATAAATCCTACAGGCCTATTAGCGAGTAAGACAGATAGATTATACTGTTGGTGTGCACATTTTTACTATATTATGAAAAACACATGACCTATGAAGACGTCTGCTCGATCTCCAGAAAAACGGTTTGTCCTGCTGTGAAGACGTCCAATTTTACCGCTGATATTTGACATCTGTGGGTGTGTGGGTTACAGTTTTAATATCAGTGAAGTAATATCTCGCAGTCTTAAACCAAACGGCGGGGCAATTTACGGTTATTAGAAGAAAGCCATGTCAATTTTGGGGATTTTCTAAGATGTAGGAGCACTAATAACACAACTAGTGTGTTTTCAGTTTATTGTTTTAACCCCTAGTTTTTTAAATTATAGGCCTTCACCAAATGGTTGGGATTCAGTTTGAAGGAAAAAGTGCCTAAAACCAAGTGAGATGCCCCAAAGAGGTAGATTTCAGTTCCATGCATGCTTAAAGAAGGTTCCAGGCTCGTTAAAATAAGTTCTGTTTAGCTGTGCATACAACTGAGGGATTTTATCTTCACTTCTTTTAATGGACTGAGATTATTTAGGATTGTAATGCCTTGTCTGACTGTCTCAATCTTGTTTTGTTCAGCACTTTGAGTTGCTTTGTGTATGAACTGTGCTGTACAAATAAACTTGCCTTGCTTAAAGTACAGTAGATATAGTGACTCAAAAGGTGATCTACCAAATGATTGAGGAAACCATTAAAGGCTTAAAATAATGAAGGCAAAATACCATCTCAAAATGATATACAAAATGAACCAACAAAACTAATGCAAATACATGAAATAGTTGGAGGTATAGAAATGAGAGGTTATAAAATCCGTATCAACCGACCCCTTTGATTTCCTCTGGCCCGGCCCCAGTGAAACTCTACTGCACGGTCAGATCCGCTGGTATTTAATGAAGGCGTTCTGAAGCTGCAGACTCACCCTGAAGCAGTCTTCGGTACAACACTGTCTATATATGAAAGCCACATACATCACATTGACCAACACATGCACAGCAGCAGTGCTTCTCACTTTCATATGATTAGCTTTGCTCCGGGCCTGTCAGGTGACTTTGAACTGCGAGATATGTGGATCCTGTGGTTTCTCTGCATGAACACGAGCCGTCTATTTACTGTACGTCTAATCTGAGTCTGAAGGGAATCAATCCTGAAATCATGTATTATAAGTTTCTTTGGGTCATGGCTTTGTACATTCGCTCTGGGGAAGGAGCCAGAATTATGCATCATGAAGGACGGTATTTAGAGGTTAAAAGTGAAAATTTAAGATTAATTCGAAGAAGAATGTTTTTTTTTATAACACTGCAAAAAGAGATTAAAAATAAGTCCAAAATTGCTCAAATTTGACAAGAAGTATCTTAATTTGAAAACATTTTGAATGCCTTCAAACAAGATTTCTAGAAATAAGACTAAATAGCTTTGTCCCATTGGAAAATCTTTCAGTATATACACAAATTAGGTCAAAAATCACTCAATTCAAGCAATTACTACCTCATATTTGATCATTTTTGCAGTGAAAGTAAAGTTGTTTTGTCTATATATAGAGGTTGCAGGTTCTGAGAGACTTTAAAACGGTTAAGCCAGTTTCATTTCATTTTGTGGAAACCGTCTGACATCAAAACATTATGATTCGTTTTCTCCACAGAAGGCGGGCACCTTTTTTGCCTTGACCAATTTCTGCCGTTTTGTCCTGACGTATAAGCAGGAAAATAATATCTTTCTCCTGGATAAAACTCTCCACACTTTCTCTTTGTTCTGGCTTTAACCTTTTCAAACACAGAATGTATGGCTTGGTCTACATTGATGACTTTATTCACTGTTTTATTGAACTACAAACAGGCTCTGATTGGCCGAATATACTTCCTGGTTCTCGGAGTTGTCTGCATTTCTTTGACGTTTGACCAAGTGGCTGGAGTGAAATGAAAGTGAGCGGAGGCAGTAGGTGATTTAAAGAGTTTGTTTTAAAAGTGTAAAAGGCCTCAACAACAGGCAGCTCGCAAATCACAGTCGTATTAATAAACTGTAAATGCTTGTACCGAGTGTGACAAATTTTGCTAGAGTGTGTTCTTGGCAGGTACAGTACCTTGAGGTTTGGATGGCAGGAGCTCTTCGCGGCTGAAGAGTGGACCGGGTTGTCCAGCATCCAGTTGTTGGCTGCAGTTTTTTCTATTGGCTTCATGACTGACTTTTTTCCTTGTATTTAGATTTCACAGTATTATATGATGTTCCTGTTGAACAAGAGAAAAGATATAACATGTTACTACTGAGGTTTGTATGTTTCGTTCTTGATATCATATGGATTGATTTCACACTCGTTCCTTGCTTACTTTTTTATTGTAGCCCATACATATCCATCCATCCATGTATTATTAAAACCTGAGTGTGGATATATGCAGTAATCATCCTCAGCTGCTCAGTCACACACCTGTGCTCCTTATGGCTGCATTTCAACAGAGCCTCTCAGTTCTCTGCAGGTCAAGCTTCTGTTTGAGCAGCAACCCACCTCCTCCCCATCACTGCCTCTTCAGAGGAGTATCATGTCGTAACTTTGGCTCAGATTTCTTCTCCACCAGCGTCTAGGCCCAGGGGGGTTTGCGAGCTCATAATTTCTATTCAACTCCCTTCTGCATAAGTCATGAAGTATTCCTGCCGAGGTCTAATCGCCACGAGATTCATGAACATTTAATTTCATGTTCGTAAGTAAATATATTAGCCCTCAATCTACAGGTGTCTATTAATGCAATATTGACAATGAATATATTCTAATGCAATCTTTCTTGTCCAGGGTATTGCAGGGGGGCCGCGAGAGGTCATAACAATATAATATAAAGTTATATATTATTATTTTATGTTAAATTAATAATATTTTGTTTGAAAAAATAAAATATTTGTGTTAATTATTGAAATTAAATAATAATAATTGGAATATTGTAATAATAAATTGTAATCATTTTTTGTATTACAAAATGGGGTGCGTCATTTACATGTTTGTAGCAGAGGCTATTTCCCCAAATAAAATTACGAGAAGAGCCTATTTTTAACGTTGTCTTCTTGGTTTGTATTTCGGGGGCCCGCACAGACCCGTCAGATTTTTATGGGGGTCGCGGTGTTACTGACTTTGGGAATGGCTGTTCTAGTCTTTCCAGATTGAACTTGTACTACAGCCTGAGTCCTGACTCTACAGCCTGAGTCCTGGATCTACAGCCTGAGTCCTGGATCTACAGCCTGAGTCCTGACTCTACAGCCTGAGTCCTGACTCTACAGCCTGAGTCCTGGATCTACAGCCTGAGTCCTGACTCTACAGCCTGAGTCCTGGATCTACAGCCTGAGTCTTGAATCTACAGCCTGAGTCCTGGATCTACAGCCTGAGTCCTGACTCTACAGCCTGAGTCCTGGATCTACAGCCTGAGTCCTGACTCTACAGCCTGAGTCCTGGATCTACAGCCTGAGTCCTGGATCTAAAGCCTGAGTCCTGGATCTACAGCCTGAGTCCTGGATCTACAGCCTGAGTCCTGGATCTACAGCCTGAGTCCTGGATCTACAGCCTGAGTCCTGGATCTAGAGCCTCAGTCCTGGATCTAAAGCCTGAGTCCTGGATCTACAGCCTGAGTCCTGGATCTAGAGCCTCAGTCCTGGATCTAGAGCCTGAGTTCTGGATCTACAGCCTGAGTCCTGGATCTAAAGCCTGAGTCCTGGATCTACAGCCTGAGTCCTGGATCTACAGCCTGAGTCCTGGATCTACAGCCTGAGTCCTGGATCTACAGCCTGAGTCCTGGATCTACAGCCTGAGTCCTGGATCTACAGCCTGAGTCCTGGATCTACAGCCTGAGTCCTGGATCTAGAGCCTCAGTCCTGGATCTAAAGCCTGAGTCCTGGATCTACAGCCTGAGTCCAGGATCTAGAGCCTCAGTCCTGGATCTAGAGCCTGAGTTCTGGATCTACAGTCTGAGTCCTGGATCTACAGCCTGAGTCCTGGATCTACAGCCTGAGTCCTGGATCTAGAGCCTCAGTCCTGGATCTACAACCTGAGTCTTGAATCTAGAGCCTCAGTCCTGGATCTACAGCCTGAGTCCTGGATCTAAAGCCTCAGTCCTGGATCTACAGCCTCAGTCCTGGATCTACAGCCTGAGTCCTGGATCTAAAGCCTCAGTCCTGGATCTACAGCCTGTGTCCTGGATCTACAGCCTGTGTCCTGGATCTAAAGCCTCAGTCCTGGATCTACAGCCTGAGTCCTGGATCTAAAGCCTCAGTCCTGGAACTACAGCCTGAGTCGTGGTTCTACAGCCTGAGTCCTGGATCTAAAACCTGAGTCCTGGATCTACAGCCTGAGTCCTGGATCTAAAGCCTCAGTCCTGGATCTACAGCCTGAGTCCTGGATCTAAAGCCTGAGTCCTGGATCTACAGCCTGAGTCCTGGATCTAAAGACTGAGTCCTGGATCTACAGCCTGAGTCCTGGATCTAAAGCCTGAGTCCTGGATCTACAGCCTGAGTCCTGGATCTACAACCTAAGTCCTGGATCTAAAGCCTCAGTCCTGGATCTAAAGCCTCAGTCCTGGATCTAAAGCCTCAGTCCTGGATCTAGAGCCTGAGTCCTGGATCTAAAGCCTGAGTCCTGGATCTACAGCCTGAGTCCTGGATCTACAGCCTGAGTCCTGGATCTACAACCTAAGTCCTGGATCTAAAGCCTCAGTCCTGGATCTAAAGCCTCAGTCCTGGATCTAAAGCCTCAGTCCTGGATCTAGAGCCTGAGTCCTGGATCTACAGCCTGAGTCCTGGATCTAAAGCCTCAGTCCTGGATCTACAGCCTGCGTCTTGGATCTAAAGCCTGAGTCCTGGATCTACAGCCTCAGTCCTGGGTCTACAGCCTCAGTCCTGGATCTACAGCCTGAGTCCTGGATCTACAGCCTCTCTATCCGTGGGAGCGGATCCAAAGTGGGCCTCCCCAAGGTTTCTCACGTTTTCCCCACTGGATTATTTTGTAGTCGTTACTTGCAGATGCAGGAGGGTCTAAGGCAGGGGTTAAAGCAAAAAAAAAAAAATGGACTGAAAATTTTTGCATGGAAATTTATCACATGTAAATCACAGTAATATGCAAGACCAAGTTATATTTTTAATTACAATAAATTATTGTATAATAGATTGTATATTGCAGCCATTCCCAAACTCAGTAACACCGAGGCCCCCTTAAAAATCTGACGGGTCTGCGTGGCCCCCCAAAATAATAACCAAGAAGACAACATTAAGAATAGGCTCTTCTGGTTATTTTATTTTGGGGAAATAGCCTCTGCTACAAACATTGTAATACAAAAATGATTACAGTGGATTATTCAAGTCAAATAATGAACACAAATATTTTAATATTACAAACAAAACATTATAAATTTAACATTAAATAATAATATTTTTTTTTTTTTTTTTTTTTATGACCTCCCGCGGCCCCCCTGCAGTACCCACTTTGGGAGACACTGGTATATTGAATACAGCTCAAATGAATTCTTCAAAGATATACAGTGTATTTTGATATGAAATATAAGTGGATCAAGCAACGAGTCCACTTTTTGACAGAATATTAGTGAGAGTAGCTTTACTTGAGGCGATATGGAGCGTCAACACTTTGGCTCTGTCCTCGTCAAAATATCGCAAAAGGACGATACAATTCTGTCCACATTTGTTTGTGGACACGTCAATATTTAAGAAAAAGGTTTCCCTATCAAGTTTGAGTGCACAGTGCACTTCGATCAACTGCAAATGATTTAAATAAATGTACCAGCGGTAGTGATATTCTGAACGTTATTTTCTGCGATAAAGCCACAGACACGGTCCGCCAGAGCAAGCCTAGTGTCAGTTGTTGCTGATGCACCAGGTAAAGATGAAGTGTGGGAAAGTGCACAAACAGCTGCCTTGTGCGCAGTTTTGAGCTGGTGGCGAATCAAAACTTTTTTTCTCATTACTCCCATATATGCAATTTTTTATGGCAAAGTACGCACAAGCACCGGCCACTTTCATCTTTTCGTACCATGACTCGTTGATTGGCTCTTTTACATCACGCTGAGTTTTGCAAGAAGATCGCAAACAAGACAATATCAAAAGCTCACCAAGACATGTTTGTCCCCATTCCCAGTCGCAGCAAAGTCCGTTTTGTACATTCCGTTAAGTAAAATAGCATTGCGTTTGGTAAACGTTAATTACCTTTCGTCTATTACGCGCCCAGCTTACCAGTCCGCGGATCTGCTGCTGTTATTGCTCCGTTCGAGATTCAATTTTCCTCCTCTTCTCCTTTTCAAAAGCTCCGTGCAGTTTCCAGAAACTTTCACCTCCGTGTTACCAATGCTAACTTCATCGCGTCTTCATTTGCGCGTGAGCTCAGCTACGTCCCATTGCCTTGATTCATTTGCGGAGCGCTCATGTGGCCACGGCACGTTCACGGCCCACTCGTCATTATATTACTTATTATTTCTATATACATATAAATACAATTATATTCAAATTATTATTATACATCAAGATATATATATATATATATATATATTAAAAAAAAACAGATTCACACGTATATGTATTACTATATATTATTTTTATAATCAATCATTTCATTGTGTGTATTATTATCATTATATATATATTTTTTTTTTCCAGACAATTTCATTTGACGGAAATCCGTCACCTAGACGGAACTCTTTAATCCCTGGTCTAAGGCCAGTGATGATTTATAAACATTTATGAACAGTGGTCATCTCGCCCCCGATGGACTAATGACGGTCATGTGTTTGTTATCATTGCATTTCCTGTGTTTGACTCCCTGATCTGTGAAGTCCTCTGAGGCGACTGCTCTTGTGATTCATTCAAGGCAATGGGGGTGAAGTGTCTTGGCTAAGGCCACAACGGCAATTTGGAAATTTACAGCCGCAGCCGCCCCATTGTGGCATCTGGTGTTCCCAGAGGTCTCCCATCACAGTACTAACCAGGCCCTGCCCTACATAGCTTCAGAGGTCTGATGGGATCTGGCTTTCGCATGAAGGTATGGCCACAAACTAGTAGAAGTATTCTGGTTAAACTGAAGGTGTGAGGCTCTTGGATTTGATTCGTTCAGTTGTCAAATCTGATATACACCAGAGCGGTGCTTGTCAGAGCCTGCGGTGCTTTTCCAGACGCCACCTGTGGCCTGCACCTGTGGCCTGCACCTGTGGCCTGCACCTGTGCCCAGTCCATCCATCCAGTACTGCTTGTACCATTAGACTGATTTAAGAGCGGTTTTCTTCATCCTTTAAAGCTAGGAGCGCCGTGCAGCACAAAGACCAAACTAAAATCTAATTCGGCAATGGTCAGAAATCTGTTTTGTCAGAGTTTTGGTGTCATTTTTAACATTGATTATACTTCGCATACTTGTAGAGAGTCTGGGGAGTCACTTTTTTGGCAATGTGGTCTGAGTGTTAAGTGGCCGAGTGAGGGTGGTTATTTATTTTTCACTTTTCTGTTTACAAAAATCCGATCTAAAGATGTGACAGAGGCCAAAAGTTCATCAATGTGGAGTAAAGTGACAGAACAAAACTGTTTAGAGAGTGAGAAACTAGTTAGGCCAAAAGACAGTGCTCTTATATAAACCATAGCTATAGCCTGGACCCAGACGTGCTGTTGTGTTGTGTTGTGTTGCTTCATGTGGTTGTGGTACCTTTGTATTCTGGGGTGAACTCCTTCATGTCTGGAGGCAGAGACTCGTAGAAGCGCTGCTCTCGGATGATCAGAGGTTTGCACACGGTGTGGTCGTCGTAGCGCATCATACTGGTGTGGCCCCCCACCTGCAGAACACACAGCGTTTTTGTGTTGTTCTGTTTACTTTTTAATGTTCTGGAAAACGACTGCAGGTCCTAAGTAGTTCTGAAACAGTTGTACTTTATACATTTTATTTTTCTTGATTTTTTCTATATAAGATGTTGCTGCAGTACAGTGTTCATGGTTTTACACTGGTCCAGACCAGAGCAGAGAGGATTCATGGTCCAAACCAAGTGGATCAGATGAAAATCCACTGGAGGAATGCTGACTTTTAGAAAAATGCTAATGAAGCATTTAGCATTTTACTTTGGAGCAGAGCAGAGAAAATGGTTCGAACCAAGCAGTTACTCCACCTTTTGACCTGTCCTGCTCCACCCAGAGGCTACTCCACCTCTGCTGCTGTGACCCATCCTGCTCCACCCAGAAACTACTCCACCTCTGCTGCTGTGACCCGTCCTGCTCCACCCAGAGACTACTCCACCTCTGCTGCTGTGACCCATCCTGCTCCACCCAGAAACTACTCCACCTCTGCTGCTGTGACCCGTCCTGCTCCACCCAGAGGCTACTCCACCTCTGCTGCTGTGACCCATCCTGCTCCACCCAGAGACTACTCCACCTCTGCTGCTGTGACCCGTCCTGCTCCACCCAGAGACTAGTCCACCTCTGCTGCTGTGACCCATCCTGCTCCACCCAGTGGCTGACTCCACCCTCTGCTGCTGTGACCTGTCCAAATCGGCCTGAGCGATTTAAAACCCACATCAGCAGGTCTTATGCGTGCTTGTGTGTCATTTCTCACGTTCTCTGTTACATGGGAACGAGAAGGAAGCCTGTATATATACATTTTAATTCTAAGAGACAAGACAGGAAACATTCATTTATTTTGATTGGACGCATTGTCCCGGCCGTGACACTTGCAGTAGGGGAGATTGTCAGCTGATGTAGATGATCTCAGACCCCCCGGGGTCAAGCACTGGCGGTGGCTAGAAGCATGGTATGATGCTATGGAGCCAGAGCAGGAAGCAGACAGGAGCCAGACCAGGAGCCGGAACCAGAAGCCAGAGCAGAAGCCGGAAACCAGGAGCCGGGAAGCGTGGGGAGGTGTGGGTGTTAAGAGCTTCAGGAAGAGCTGTTTATCTGGGAGTGGTGCTTTTTAAACTGGCTTTGCTGTGAGGTCTTGTCAAGGGGTGGCCGGACTGTGTGATTGGTAGGCCCTGGTGGTAGAGAGCCGTGGCGGTCTTTCAGTTAGAATTTGCGCTTTGCTTCCTTTCATTCATTATTCATTCACTCAAACATTCATTAATTCATACCCTCATACTTCATACACTCATACACTCATACATTCATACATTTCATAAATTTATACATTATGCATACATATTACAACCATACACACATAACACATACACACACACACACATACACACACATACACACACATACACACACATACACAACATCCACACACAAAAACAAACACACACACACCACACACAACACATAATACACACACACACCACACACACACACACACACACACACACACACACACCACCATACAGTCTGTACAGTGTCGCCTTCTCCTCTTGCACAACAGGACCACCTACTGTATGGACGGCAGGTCGCACGTGAGCTGCTCTGATGGTTATGCTTTAGAGTGGGCCACTAAGGGATCTAGCACGAGCACGCCTGAGACCTGCACCCGCATCCAAAGCAATGAACGTTTACATCATTTCTCTGAAACCCTAAACCCTCCTGAACTGGGTTTGGTCTCCTGAACGAGACCAACTCCTGCTCAGATGTGCACTTTGTTATTATTGGCCCGTCTCGTAACATGTTCAGTAAGCTGCACCATTTAAAGGACGTGTTTTCAAAGTAGTGAATAGATCAAACTGTGATAGAAGTAGTTAGAGAGGGTAGACTAGAGTGTTTGAGATGAGGGAGTAAAAGCTCCTAAAATAAACACACAATGTTCACAAACTCAGCAATGTTTGGTTTTGCCATTTCAAAGCGTGATTTTGTTTATTGATGACCAAATGAGGAATTTCTATTTGCATCTAACATTTACAACATTTTAATGTGGCATTTTGTAATTTTCATTGTGTCCCCAGATAACAGGTTCACATGTATGAATCATTTTGACCCTTTTTGAACATGAAAAAAGATACAAATATTTGTCTCTTATGTATTCCATTTTCTGGGTCAGGGGGGGTGTCAGTCAGAGCTGACCCAGTGCAAGAGCACCAGCCTCACTGATCCTCCTGCAGGTGGGCGTGAGTCCACAGGAGCCTTGCTAAATTCAGCAGTGCTTCGGCAGAGTGGGGTTAAGTGTCTGCCAAGGACCAACGAGAGCAGACATACGTGGAGTATGAAGTAGTCTTGTGGTGGCTCGAACCCATAAACTTCAGCTCAAAGGCCAATGCTCTACCAACTGAGCCATGTCGTTCCCTCGTATCAAATCTTAAGTTTTAATTCAGCTCATATTTGTCAGACAAAACTCTCTCGACCAAATCGTCAAACAGGGATTCCAGAGATTCCCTCATATTGCCAAAGTATGAAAATTAAAACCATGATTTCTCTACTTAGATGAATGAGACATTTTACGTATGGGACAAACACAATGTATCATTTATGAAAAAGGTACCCCAGCTTTACAGTGGAACATGTTAATATATCTGTAACCTCGACCTTCAGTGATTGTTACGCTACATGTGATGCGTAGATATGAAAAGCCTTGTGCGCACATAGTCAAAAGACAACACACAGAACAGAAAGTTTTGTATTCAAATGTATTCACATTTAACAAAACTCTACGTTTGTGACAACTTCTATGGTCTCAGAAATATTCACTGTTATAATAAATAATACCAATAGGCACTTCCAGTAAGGTCTGGGCAAAATTGACGCTACAGTTTTGTGTCTAAATTACAAAATGGTAAAATTAAATAATTGTATATTTCAAGGGTTTTTGACGTTTAACATTTCTTTACTGTACACAATGTACAAATGGAACCCTGCAAGAATCAATGTGTTGGTTTCACAAAATTTTTGAACTTTCCTGTTGGGAGCATTCTATGTGGTATAGTGCAAATGTACATATGTGAAAGCTATAAGCAGAAAATCATCATTTAGGTGTCTGTCAGCTATAAAATTACTCTTCTTTTTAACTTCTACATATTCATAAGTTTTGTTTGGTTCCCATGGATACAGTTATACTATAGGGGGCTCATAAAACGCAAATTCAAACCCAGAACAGACAGAATGAAGTATCAAAAAAGCAATAGTGCGATAGTGTGGTCACTCATGGTCCTTTGTCTGTTTTGGAGACTGCAGTAAATTTGCAATCTCAAGAAAGTGGAAAGCGCTAAAGAACGAGCAAGCATTTGACTCTATTAGCCTTATTTGCTATTTGCTGTAGGAACCGCCAAGCAAAACACCGCACAGTTAATTTGGGAGCCATTCAGATGAAAAGTGAAATCGGAATTTTGCTCGAAGGGTCTGCACCTGCTTCGTCCACAGAAATGTGATTACGTAATGTTCCCAAAGATACAGATTTGTAGTCCCATATCTCTGGTGATCAATGAGAAATACCCAAAATATGTAATTTTATGCTGCACATTAATCAATATGTCAGTCTCAGCCTCAGGAAGATAGCGATGTTTTGCTTAAATATTCCAAAGTTTCATACCCAGGCAGAAACGTATATTTTAGGGGATGTTTCAGAGTATTGATTGAAAATGCAAACTATTTTTTGTTCTCATTCTTGAGTTGTGTGAAAGCCATGATTGTCAAATATATATGTTGAATTGCCTGTTAAGAAATCATTAAATGGCCCCAATCTGTCAAAGGGCATTCATAAATCATGGTCTTTTTGAATATTCTTCAACTGATAAAAGTTAGTTCAACGGAATACAGTAGTATGCAATTTCAAAAGTGTCCTGCCCTCTACTGTTACACCAATCAGAAGCCTGTGATCCGGGTTGCCAGAACTCAAACGCATTAGTCATTTCAGGTAATGTACACGTGGCGCGTACTAAAAAAGGGCTCGTTATGATTCTCAAATCTTTGACGACGGGGATAATTTTTTTTTGTTGACGCAACACTTTCTTACGCTCTAAATTGAAGTACGACGTCTATGTCAGCTTGGAGTCTTTGTGCTGTGGTGTTCTGGCCCATTTCTTGGCAAAAAAACCTTTAGTTCCAGTAATTGATAGGGCCGCCTTGCATGACTGAGGTTTGGATATCCCAGAGCCGATCAATGACGTCCTAATATGAACTAGATATTTGACAACAAAAGGCTTCACACAAACACTAACAATGATAATGATAGAACTTTTTTTCCTCATCACATATTCAACTATGCTTTAGTTAAAAATGTGCCTGAAATCGTAATAAGCCATAGTATTACTAGTTGCAAACCTCTGTGGGACAAGATACCGGTGATCCCAACAGAAAAACGTACCAGTGCACATGTTCCCAACATTCTACGTAGTTTGTGCTTTTGTAATTTCCATGCATTTGGACTCAAAAATCTGCGGCCGTTCACTTCCGGTTCCAATCCACTCTTTGAAGAAAAGCTGGAAACATGAAATGATTTGCATTAGTCATTTTGGTGGTGCTCCGCAGCGATGCTTGGAATTGTATGCACCATGTTCTTGATTCAATGAATAGAATTGTACATTGACAATGCATCCTCGCGCTGCTGAAACAAATGGATTCATAGAAAACAAATAATACTGTGTATGAAATGCAGTGCACTTACATAAATGCATGGTCGGACTAATGTTCATGAAAAATGGTGGGGAATGGATAAAGATATAAGGTTTGTGGTGGTTATATTATTGCTTTAAAAGTGTGTGTAAAACAGGAGAGGCAGGGAAGGAACTGAGCTTGACAGAAGTTAAAGAGTTGCATTTTTTCAGATGGAAAAGTACAAGGACCAGCACTTAGTGCGCCACATAACATATTTGATCAATTGCTTGAAGCTTCTCTGAGATTAGCAGTGGTTCAAGTGGTTTTGTCTAACGACGGCCTACATTATTTAGATTTGCAAAAAAATATGGAGTTAATTTAAATGGACCAACGTTTAAGGGTATTGCATTGGTGCGCGTGCCATAGTACACTCTCCCACTAAGCAGGAAGCAAATGTGTGCGTACAATGAAATCGAAAGGGTCAGGCTAAAAGGTGAGACTCAAAATGATAATTTGTTACACTTCTTTATTGAAATAGGAAAGTGCAAAGCTGCTGAGGGAGCGGCTCAAATGTGCTACGTCGCCTAATAATGTATGTTTGTTGCCAGGGTCTGCAGACATACACTTTCATTTGTGCATGAGTGGCCTTACAGAAAAACATAATCTTATTTTATCTTTTTTTAAAATAGGGTAGCTCAAGTAAGAAAAAAATAAAGACGAATATACAGGGGACTGAGCAGATTTGAAGCAGAAACTACATCTGGCTGAAAGTCAGTATGAATCTTGTTCCAGAGCCGTTCTGGTTTGTACTGAAAATATGAGGGACTGAAGCCCAATAACTTAGGCTTAGTTGAAAGAGACGGATTATGCAAATTGACTTTTAAAGCCGGGGTGTCTAACCTCTTAGTAAGAGGGCCACTTTGTTAATGAGAATTGTCAGAGGGCCGACATACGAGATCGGTAAAACTGCTTTGATTTCGGATTCGAGCTTTCTTAATGAGTATGACCTGCCATATATGAAAAATGGATAATGACAACTGTTGGCTATATCCCACTGTAAGCACAATAACTAGCAGACAGTCCAACGGTCCAGAAATGCCGTGTGGATGCAGACCAATCTAGCAGAGAAGCTCCACCCATTTCTCAAGTGCGTTTCAGGATTAAACTGAAGACCTTAACATTATTGGGACCGGTTTGGACACCCCCTGATATACATAATCAACAACAGCTGTTTCTACATTGGCATAGCTGAAGTTGGCTGGATGACATTGTTAACTTGTGTTTAGGATCTCAATGGTTACTTTGGGTTAGCAAGACTCAGGGTCACATGACATGACACAGAGGGCCGCAATTGGCTCGTGGGCCTTAGGTTGGACATGCCTGTTTTAAGCTCCTTGCTAAGTTCATTGCTCCTCATCAAAAACCCATCCACGTAAATACTGTACAAGGAACTTCTGGCAGAAAACATCTATCTCCTCTAGCCGATCTTTATCCCCGCCTACGCCATTTTTCAGTGGGAAGTTTGGTCTGAAACGTCTCTGTTGGGGCAGAACTATGCCCGAACAAGATCTTACCGGACCGATCCAATTGTCAGCGCGGGTTTTATACGAAGATGGGCAGATGAGCAGCAGTAACGCAAGCAGCGACGTGACACATTTGTCCGGGCCTGACAGATTCGGGCTGTCTTCCGGAATACACACAAGGCCACCATATCGGCTCATATGCCAAAGATAGTTTAATTTTTGGTAAATTACACTGAAATGAGGAGTGTGGGAATAATCTGGTTGGTTGTTGAACTATCCAATAGAGCGAAGAGGAATAGTTTTCCTAGTTTGGTTGGAATACGCCCCATAATCACACAATCTTCATACTTGTTTCATCCTATATTTACTACTTATGATATTGTTTCACATTCTAAAACATGAATTTGAGGTGGCCAACAATAGTGCATAATACGTCTTCTTTAAGGTTGAAATTAAAGCGTACTTTATAGACTCAGGGAGATTTAGGGAAAGTAGATGCTCAGTTTGGTTGTCTCAGAAAGATTTTCCTTATGATGCAATGGTTTTAGAATTGAATGTAACGCAGGAGTGTCAACCCCATTTTGGTCGGGGACCGAGTAAAAAAGGGCCAAAAGAATACATTTTTCTTTTGATTTTTTTTTTAACATTATGAAGGTATTTTGGCACTACTTTTATTTGTCATGAAATGTGTTTTTTTGAACTCATTATGCTAAAGATAGATATTACACTTGTTTCTTCTTCATGCTAGAGTTTGTGATTTTAATTTCATTTTTTCAGTGTAGAGTAATTGCTCATTTATCTTGTGCTGTGTGCTCCTCATTCCTACTGTTCTGTAATTGATAATGCAACACTGACATTTTACCACTGTGGGACGAATAAAAGGATCTCTTCATCTTAATCTTAATCTTAACATATACAAATTATGTTAGGGACCACTAAAAATTGTCTTGCGGGCCGGAAATGGCACCAGGCCTGAGTTTGACTTGTCTGTATTAATGGAATGATCTGATAGAAGCAGAAATAAACATGTGTGCTCCGTATAAGAATATAAGAACAATCAGAAAGTAAACCAGACTTTCATTTACTAATGTTGGATCCAATTTAGCCACAGATTGATGCTTACTGACTGTTATGTTTTTTTCATATCATCGCCAGTATCACGTCACATGACAAACATGACTCTGTTTCTCGCTCCATACATTCATCCATCGGGTCCATAGGGACTACCCTTCCCTCAGGCCTGTGTAGTGGCGTGCCTCCCCCTGGGAAATAAGAAGCAGACGTGAGTTACGCTGATGGCTCACGGCGAATGTTTCCCTGAGGTGAAAATCTTCATCAAGTTATATCCACAACAATAAGAACCAATAAAGACCCGGGAAGTACATCGATTTGTATCACTCTCTTCTTTCCATGTTGGCTATTATCAGAGCAAAGCATGTAGAATGAGTTCCTGAGAATAATTGGTCAATATTTAGGTGAATGTCCAAAGATTAAACAGAAAAAGGAAGGAACTGTATTGTATTAGTGCTTTTGCAGGAGAACAACCTACTAATGTAACTGTACAGCACTTCTACACTGCAAAAAGTGGTAAAATATGAGCTAATAATTGCTTGAATCGAGAGGTTTTTATCTTCATTTGAATACAGACTGTCTTAAAACACGTTTTGCCAAAAGGGACAAAGCCATAGAGTTTTTTTTTGTATCTTTTTGAAACAAGATAATTTTGATAAGATAAGATTTATTGATCTCACAATGTAGATAGTTTACATGACACATTTGTTATCGATAGTATCACTGAGATTGAGCAAAAAGACATGAAGCGTGTCCCATTGGCAAATCTTGTTTTAAGGCAGTCAAAATGTGCTGAAATTGAAATACATTGTACCAAATTTGCGCAATTTTGAACTTATTTTTGATCACTTTTTGCAGTGTACAGCTCACTGCCAATTCATATTTTAGTGTGTTTGCTTAATTTAGGTCTGTATGTTAAAAAGGGAACTGCCACCCACTGATCTGTCAAGCTTTCTGCGTGATGGGAATGCGCGTCGGGATCTAAGCAAGCTAAACAAACACGTCGTCTGGAAACGCTCAATCTTAATTATAAGGATGACATAAAATAGATAGACCAATCCTAGAATCCCTTCTGATCCATAAATGTATAACCAAGCATAGTGTGGAGCATGTGAGACCACAAACATGAATGAATTTTGAAACACAAGTAAAACTCTAGCGTGTTCATAATATAGTTGCATTCAGAAAATAATTAGGTATAAATTGGCAGCAAATATCTGCAGTCCTGCAAGTGTCTCCATCTTTGATTGAGGTCCTTTGACAGTAGCAAAATAAGTCTTTATCCCAAACAATATTGCAATCTGGAAGGTTCCATTAGCGTTTGGTGTTGCCAGACTCGGAATATTATAATAAAACGTGTCGTATCAAAATGCACCACCCTGTTAAAGTGTGATGGCCGCATCCCAAACATCTACAGTGCTGTGTCTTGAGTGATGTGCTGGCAACAACAGGAGTCTGTGTTGGAAAAAAAAAAAACTTAATCTCCCATGATTCTGCCTCATTCTTCTACCTCCTCGTGCGTCGACCAATCAGATTGATCCACAGTCTCCTCGGGCTCCTCTCCCTCCAGCAGCTCCTCGCGGCTCCCTGGCTCCTCCTCTTCCTCGTGGATGGCCAGAATGGGCTCGGTGACATTGTTCAAGTGCAAAGACTCTGAGCCCTGGCTTTGTTTGGGTGTTTCTTCTGCGATGACTTTCTTCCACATCTCATGGTTTTCCAGCAGATGGTGTGTAATCTGACAGAACGCTTTCCTCCTCTTCTTCGGCACTGCTTTCTCTGGAAGAGAGCCACGCAGAGCAGACATGAGTTATTCATGAATCGTAGAAGTTCTGCAGTGTGACAAGGCACATTCTCATGAAAGAAACACTGTAGTTTTAGGTTGCCCTCAAGTTATACCGATCAAATGGAACGTTAAAAGCTCATTTATCTCACCGACACTTCGACAACACAAGCAGGAAGAGGCCAGGACAACTATAAGTCAGGTTTGTGGAGATGCAAGCCCAACTTATATACAGAGACTATACTATACAGAGAACCAAAAAACTATTAATTATATGAGATATTTACACAAAGATATTATAAGTGAAGACTTTTAAACTTTTTTTTATTTAATCTGCTTGGCTACAAACACTTATTGAAAATGCTTTTTCTCTAACGGTGCCTGTAACCTTTAAATATCCCGTACGTTTGTATCGGTAACATACATTATGTTACTTATGCCCCATATCATACAGTATGTATCATATAAATCATCTGTAAGTACAAATGAAAGGGGGCCACAGTGGCTCAGTTGGAAGAGCATTGGCCTTTGAGCCTGAAGGTCGTGGATCCGATGCCCCCACGAGACCTCCTCCAGCTGCTCCACTGAAGTCTCCTTTCATTGTGACATAACCCTCTTTGCCACCAAGGCCATTTCTTTACTGACGGAGCAGCCAACTTCCTGTGGACCCACCACCTGATCAGTGAGGGACTGGTGCTTTGAGCGTTGGATGGCCCCTTGACCCAGAAATTGATTAATAAATGGGTAGAAAATGACTGATTGACATATCTTATCATCATATCACCGCTGTGAACAAATCATTAATTCTGTTGGTGAACTGCTACTTGGAAAACCACAGAAAATAGCAGTTTATAACCCATAATTTACAGTAATAATGTCCCTACACTCTGACTTCCATTCTCCACAGAAGGCCTATTTACTTCTATATAAATATATATTTTTTACGTTTGCATTTAAGTAGAGGTTTTATATTTCTTGAGCAAAAAAGTACATATACATGAACAACCAGTTGGAGTATCTCTGTGTACATGAACTGAGTACTGTGTGCTTTCTCTTACGTGACATCTCTGAGCTGGTGGACGTGTCCTCCTCCGCAGTGTCCTCCTCTTCCTCCTCTTCGTGGTCGGGCTCGTCTTCCTCAGAACAGGGCTCCACCCACCGGCCCGGCATCAGGCTGGCCGAGTCGTAGGAGTGGCACAGGGGCCCCACGATGTGCGTGATGAAGGACTCCTGCAGTTTGGCCAGCTGTGGTTTGGCTCTGTCCATGAAGGGGCTGACGGGAAGGCCCTGGCTGGACTCCTCATCACCCTGAAACAGTACACCAGATTTTATCACCCATGTTGTCAAAGAGGGTCAAAGCAGGTCAAAGAGAGCCAAAGAAAGGAGAGGACAAGAGAGAGCCAGAGAGGGTCAGACAGTACCACAATGTCAAATATTATGGATGAGTTTTCTGCTGCTGGACACCTGAATTACTTCTACGAGGATCAATAAATAATATCTATCTATCTCTTAAACCGACCCAGATCTATTATGAATACAGATGAGACAAGAGAACCTTTAATGGTCCCACAGTGGAGACATTTCCGTGTTGCAGCGCACATTCAGGACAGTACAGTAAAGAGCACACAGGCAGCACACAAATATACACTATACAATATTTGTGAATAAGCTCTCAGTTGTACAGGGATTATTCAAAACAAAGGAAGGTTCGTCATGTACAGATGACGGGTGAGAAACCTGCCTTTGATTTTTAAATAAAATATAAGTAGCTGTTATGATTCTTAGCTAGCTGTAAATGCTTCAATATAAATTTGTCGACACAACTCTATCTACTGTATTTAGTGTAAGTTTTACATAACTGGCAGATACAGGTGACTTTGTGGGTTTGATAGATAGATACATACTTTATTGATCCCCCTAGGAGAAATTCAGGACTTCTGTTACTGAAGTAAAACATAACGAAGTATGTATACTAAATCGGCACTGTTTTTCAGCTAAATAAACATAAATGCAAAAATAATAACAGTATTTTATCATCAGAACAAATTTCTGTATTCAAAATATATTATGTTCTAAACCCCTTCGAAATCAGCCATACACAAACATATGCTTAATAAAAGTAACAGCAAACCAGAGATGAATGCAAAAAAATATATATACAAAAATAATAATAATCACATAATCCCAGGGTATAGTGATTCCAAATGTGCCACTAAATATTATATATTTTGCATGCATGAAAAAACCGTCCTCAAAACCTTGCATGGAAGCTGGAACCTACAATTATAGCATGAATAGGACCTTAAAAGAGAACAGAAAAGCTCATTATCGATGAATACACATTGAAATTGCCTTGTGACCCTGACTTAGAGCCCTGCAAATCCCTTGCGACAAAAATACACTCCGAACACATTGTACATTGCCGCGTTCTCGTTACGATTCCGGCAACAGGTGTAAGAATCTCATGGCTCATATCTCCTCTTGAACTAATCGATGGCTTCTCACCTATAGCGGGAATGCAATTATCGGCATCACTTTACATCCCCACAGACTCGTCACATGTGCAAGAGCCTGAGAATTTCGCCGCAGCTCTCCGTGCTACAGTCCCGTTGCCACAGCAGGTCGTGATTAGCTGCTACTATCATATGTTTCTCATCAAAGGGTGCTGAGCCTAAATAAATGATAGCAACTGGACAGGGTCAGGGGGTTCCTTCCAGCATTGACTGTACTTTTTTTGCACAAACTGTACAGAGAGCGCAGCGAGAGCATGGACAAAGATCACAGATTTGCGTCTGATAATGTTTGAGAAAGGATATAGTATCGTTCTGAGATCCAGCTCTCCTGCGTACTGTATGTGCTGAATAACAGAGGTTTCAGGTTGTCGTGGAAACTAACCGCTCTATAGGTTTGATTGGCTTCAAACGATTGGGCAAAAAATAATGATTATTGTAGCGTACGTTTAGGTAAATGTACGCTCTGAAACTGAATTCAAACCGCGTCTTGGTAAATGAGTTCTGAGATTTGCGATTTTGTTTTAATACAGAAGAAACAAATAGAAAAAATATAACGCGAAACAGCAATTGGTTTATTGACTACGGACATTTTGAAATCATAATTATTCACAACATAATGTACATTCAGACGTCATCACCTCTGTGGTAATATTACATGTTTATTGTGATTTATTGTTCATATTTTTTCTATTTCTGCCCTAGTGTGTTTTTGCGGTAAATAGGAAATATGAAAAAAACAAATAAATGAATAAATAGTACAATGATTTGGAAAATATAATATAATGATTAAGGAATAGTTTTTATTATCTATTGTTAAAACACAGAAAGTCAAGAAATAAGTCACAATTATGAGAGCAGAAAGATGAAGTGATTCACCACTGGGCCTTGAAAAGTATGATTCATTGTTTGCTGAAGGTTATAATGTTTGTATCGTTGACACACAGCCACACGCACACGCACACACACACACACACACACAGGCACGCACGCACGCACACATACACACACACACACACAGGCACGCACGCACGCACACATACACACACACAGGCAAGCACGCACACACACAGAGACAGCCGCACGCACACATACACACACACAGGCACGCACACACACACACAGGCGCACACACACACACACACACACACAGGCCCACACAAAAACACACACACAGGCGCACACACACACAGACACAGACACACACAGGCGCACACACACACACACAGGTTTGTGTAAGCCCTCAGTCGTACAGGGATTAGTCAAAGCAAAGGAAGGTTTCTCACCCATCATCTGTACTTCTTAGCAAGTTTTCCCGACGTTTCGTCCTCAAACCAGCGGACTTCTTCAGGGAATGAATTCTCGGACCGCGCGTTGGAGATTTATAACCTATGGGTGTGGTTAGCCACACCCTAATCCTGATACTAATTCATAAACAATCTCAGGTCTGCTTGATGTAGAAGGGAGCAGGTCTAACGACCCTGCTGAGGCTAACGACCCTAACTCATTAGCACGTCACTGACCTATTGTCTGCTGGGATGCTCAAGTGGAGTGCAGGTCTCACCCCTCCTAACTCATTAGCATGTCACTGACCTTGTCCCAAGTTAGGGCGTTGTTTTTAGGATGTCGTCATAGATGCGAGGCAAAACAAATCTTAACCCTCCTCCTCTGTTAAGAGAAGGTTTTTGTTTCCTCACAAAAATGGCTTCTTTCACCCCTCTCTCAAACCAATTCTTCTCCCGAGCCAGAATTTTAACCTCGGTGTCATCCACCGTGTGGTTGGAGGCCTTGAGGTGGAGATGAACAGCCGACTGTGGCCCACTAGAGTTTTCTCTACGATGGTGGTAAAGTCGTTTCTGTAGAGTTTGTTTGGTTTCTCCAATATAGTGGTCAGTGCACTCCTCACACACACACACAGACACACAGACACACACAGACACAGACACAGACACAGACACAGACACACACACACACACACAGGAGGTTGTGGCACAGTGAAACCACATGCATTCTCTCTGTCACAATATTTCCTCGTGATTATTCCACGGCAGACAGAAGTGCTCTGTAAAGGCCACACTGAGGAGAATGCACTCTAATTACATGATTTCTGGGGAGAAGTAATTACAGAGAACAAAAAAGGGAACTTTGAATCACCATGAAAAGAAAAATAAACGCGCCGGTTATTATTGATTGACATACATGTTTTACGTTGTGTCCAACCTTGAATACAAAGCCATGCAATGACAAAAATGATCAAATCTGAGGTAAATAATGCTTGAGTGGAATGGTTTTTGTCTTGGTTTGAGGTCATTCAGACTGTCTTCAAACACGATTCTCCAATGGGACAAAGCCATGTAGTCGTATTTCAAGAACTGTTGCTTTGTTTTCTCAGAGAGACATTTCTTGTATCTTTTTAAAACAATATCATTTTGCTTTGTCCCATTGGCAAATCTTGTTATAAGGCAGTCAAAATATCAATCAATTAATCTTTATGTATAAAGTCCTTTACAACACCAAAGTGCGTCACAATAAAATCACATAAAATCCATTAAAACATTCATGCAATCAAAAAATAAATCATTATAAAAATATGCTCAAATGAAGGTACATTTTGCCAAATTTTAGCAATTTTTGTCTTGATTTTTCAGTGAGGTGTATTTCTGTGTTTTGTAATTGAAATCCCAAAAGATTCAAATTAAATTAAAAGTCAAGATTGTTGATTTGTGCCATCAATACCTGCTTCTACGAGTAAAACCGTGTAGTTGATCAATAAAAATCTCATTAAATCATCCAGTAACGCAGCAGGGTGCCACAGAGCAGGAGGACCACACCCAGACAGACAGACGTGCAGGCATCTGAGAGGGCAGCCCCGCCTTTCTGCTCCTAACATCATTATGTATCAGGAGGCAGCAGTGTGGAGGCCGAGCTGACCCACAGGCAATTAGAAGGCATCACATGTACATTTACAGGCATTGGGGAAATTGTGCCAAAAGCCGCTGGGGTCAGAAATGGACAATATACGATTCTTATTGGACTACATCACGTCCTAACCCCTGGGTCACAATAAAAACAATAACAATAGCAGCTGAGGGATAAGGAGGTGGAATGCTGCCCTGGAATGATGCATTTATACACGGCAGAAAATGACAAAATAATTGCTTGAATTGTGAGGTAATTTAACTGATAATAGTAATTCGGCCGAGATATTTGGATTTTAAAATTAGTTTTACATCCACTAAATCTTGTTATTGTTTTCATTTCGATATCCCACCCTCCATCGTTTTACCAATCAGTAAGTCTGTGATCCGGGTGACCAGAACTCGCGTCGAGCTAATCTCACTGGTAAAGTAGGATGTCGCAGAACGAGTAATGCCTGCCTAGATTTGTTGTTGTCAAAATTCTTTATTCGGATATTATGGTCCCAGCTGCATTCGTCTGCACAACTGGCAACCTGAGTCAGAGAGAGCGCAGAACCACTTTTGACCAGATTTTTGCATACTGCTCCTTTTTTCCTATTTAAAGAACTGCTTTATTTTCTCAATTCAAGGGAGACTTTCTTGTATCTTTGTAACAAGGTAATTTAGCTTGTCCCATGGCAAATCTTGTTTTCAAAATTTGCTCAAATTAGACAAATGTTGCAAAATTTTTAGCAATTCTAGACTTATTTTTTTTATCACTTTATAATGTTAACAGTTTAAAGTGCGATAAAGAGTTCTGGTTGATGAGAGCAGGTTAAAGGAGCTGATACAGTAGTGAGGATTTTAAATATAGCTAAACATTCCTCTTGCTCCGGCCTAGATTTCTTGATATTTGGAGCTGAACCTGAACGGATTACTTTACCATCGCATTCGCCGCCATTGCCAAACTACAACCAGCAAATCGGCGCAAACTCTTGACGTTTACGTACATCTACCTACAACACCCGCCTCCCCCGCTCGTTGATTGGTCAGATGGGATACATCCGAGGTAGCTGCAGACACTGGGAGCAGACCCAGGCGGTACATGTAGGAAATGATAATTGACCAGAGTTTACTAATACACAGCTTGACCTCAGCTGACTTATATGAATTGCTTTAGCAATGCTTATGGAAAAAAAACCTCTATCGTTTTTAGTTATCTTTTCTCGCATAAATGCCTTTGGAAATCAGACAAATAGGATTTAGGGAAGAGTTGGAAAACATGAGGGAAAGCAGAGTGAATTAAGCTAAAAACCACTCCAGGTAGGTTCTGCATGAGGCAACAATGTAATGCCTGCCTGTTCTGGAGCTTCTCTATAAATCCAGGCTCTTAAATCTACCTCTTAGAATAATCAATGACTCTTCTGGCCCGTGGAAAAGCCATGTTTCAACTTCTTCCCTCTGGCAGAAGATATACTAACGGCTTCTTGCCACAAGCTGTTATCAGTTTGAACAAAGCACTTCAAGGACCTAGCACCTGTTTTTGTTGAATGGTTTCACGGTGACAATTGTTTAATTTATTTTATTGATGTACTTGAAAGTATTGGGGTAGTTTTACACATGTGGTTTTACGGAAAATGGCGAAAAAACTGAATCTAAATGTTGTAAAGTGAGTAAAGACTAGAAGGGTCAAATGTGTTCTTATGAAAGGCATGTGTGTATGTGTGTGTGTGCTTATGTGTGTATGTGCAGCACCTGTTCATAAAACTCGTTGACAATGCCCTCGGTCCACTGCAGGTGCAGGTCCTTACACTTCAGAGGCCCGTTGATGTCGGCCAGTTTGATGCACATCTGGCACACCAGCAGACGGTCGTTTTCATTGGACCAGTCGATCCCAGTGGAGGGGTCATCGCCCACCTGAGAGCACCAGGAGAGACACAGTGGATATGGTACTATGTTTACCACTAATGCTAGTTTTTACAGTACCATTTGTGCATTTGTTGTACAGAGCGAGGAAAAAAGGCTTTGCATGCTCTGTTCCTTCTACATGGAAGGTGTTGCAAAAAGTCTGGAAATGAACTGATTTTAGTTCATTGACTAGGCCCTGTCCACACGAAGTCAAGCTCAGGCCTAAACGCAAAAATACTTTATCAATCCAGTGTATCGTCCATACGAGGCCGGCGTTTTGGGGGGGTGTAAACGAACATTTTTGAAAGTAGGTCCCAGAGTGGAAAGATTTCAAAACTCCGTATATGCCGCTCCGTGGTTACTGCCTCTCCGCAATGTATCTGAGACGCTTGCGTCATCGCCCCGCCTCTTGTTAAAGCACGCATGCGCCGCACTCAGAAAATAATGACAACAACAATGTAGCTTGTTGGTTTTGTAATCCAGTGTGACCCGAAGCAACAGTTAAACCTCATCGTCCGTCCATACTAATGTAGTACCAGCTCGCCCACTCGCCATGTTGTCTGTTTACAAAATTCTGCGCATGCCCAGTTCCCGTCACGGAAGTTTGGGCTTGATCCCGTCATTACGTCACAGCGCCACCAACAGGTCTGGCATAGTTTCACAGCGTTTTCAGGCGTATTGACATTCATATGGACGCACACATTTACTGAGCTAACTCCGTGTTTACAGAAAAAGTTTCTGAAATTATAAGCGTTTTGTCTTCGTGTGGATATAGCCTAACTTAGACTTTAGGGAAATTGCGTTGTCACAGTAGCTCGCATAGTATTTCACAATAGAAAATAAAAAACAATATTAAAATAACAATCTGAAAACAAGAATAATAATAACTTAAAATTGAGTGCTTTTAAATTCAGAAAGAGAGCACTTGAGACATCCTCATTGACATGTAACTGCTTTTGTAATCTGTAATTTTATGTAATTGTAGTAACTTTTGCTGCCTCTTGTCCAGGACTCCTTTGAAAAACAGGGCTGGTCAAGTTAGGAAAAATCATCCAAATTCAGCCTGAAAAACATATCTAAGGTGTTTTTTAATCACTGTGGCGGGTCAATTTGACAGCACAAAGGAGGAACTTCCCTGGTTGAATAAAGATCAAATAAAATAAACTAGTGAGAAACATACACAGCGTATATATAAAGTACTGGAGCGAAGGCAAATGTGTAAAGAAGCTGCAGTCGTACTTTGTGATGGGGCCAGACCTAAATGTGAGAGCCAGAGTTCTATCAAAGATGTGTTAGTCACAAATCAACTGCCAGTTTTTAGAGGACCTTCAAAAACATCAAAGCTTCCTCTCAACATCAAAGTATTCCACAGCCTCGGTTGCCAAAGCATGGAACACGGATGACCTCGCCCCTCGGATCACCTGACCATTATGTAGTAATGGATCTCGGAAAAGACTAGTTGTCACTTTGGCAGCGACCATTGGTGATCCATACCAAAAAAAACGAATAAACCACATTTTCATAGACAGACGTGTAAGCTTGTAATCTGACTCCTTGCTGGAGGGGGTGTACCCGGAAACAGAATAATCCTATTATATTTATTATGACACATTCTTTCCTCTAAAAAACCGCTTTACAGAATGGTCCAAAAGTCGGTTCTTGGCTCAGCGCTATACGTCCCAGATGTGTGTCAATGCTGAGGGGAGTGATTGTTTTTTGGACCAGTCTAGTTTAGCCGCCGTGGACTTTTGAATGCACTCTTTTAATGAATGGGGCTCGTGCAAGCTAATGCATGCGCAAATGCGTTGTTTCCAAGCCCCGGTGATCCAAATTGGCGCCCGATTCAAATGAATGGCTTGTGCTCAGTAGCGCATGGGACTTCACGGGGACCGGAGATTAGCTGAACTCGCCTATATTTGGGCATTGTCCGGTCCTCCCGGTTCTGCGCAGTGGATTATCTCCCATGATGCGTTGCGTGTGTGACTTTCACGCACACAGAGGGGCTCGGCCGCACTCTGATCACAGCTGCTGATTAGAGCAGTGGGAGAGTGGAGTCAGAGCGGGAAGGAGCAGAGTTTGTGGCAGTAAAGTGTGGATTTAAAGAAAACAAAAGGATTTAAGAAGAAAAAAAGTTCAGGATGACAAGGGACACTAAAATCCCCACAAAATCCGATATTTCTGAAAGCTCTCTGAAAGCTCTCTAGGTTCTCTGTCAGCTGAGATCCATGGTTGTTTGACATTTTCCTGCGGGAGGGGCCACCCACGGCCATTTTGACTAAGTTCGGAGTTTCAATGGCGGAGATAGGCGTCACTTTGTCCGTTAATATTCAAAGTGTGTGGTATTTACTGGTTTCTCTTATCCAAACGATGTCTAATATTTTGAAGAAAAGTTGTGATGTGCCACAGGCTTAAGCTGCAAACTAGAGACAGAGAGAGCTTTTCGCTTCGACCTATGCCTTGTTTTCTTGCTTGCTCTTATCATATTTTTTTGAACATCTCGTGCATGTTTGAAATAAATAAACGGATAAAATGAATGAGAAACACAGAAACCCTTCACACCACATGTATTTACCTTGGCATTAAACTCAGCAAGGAAGTCAAAGTGCTTCTTCAGATCAGTGGCGAGAATGGCCTCGATGACCAGGAAGCGGAAGCGTTTGAACTCCACATGGTCCAGGTTCAGCAGGAAGTTGAACTCGGGCCGGGACAGGAACAGGTTCCACGCTGAGGCGGCGTGGTGGTTCTCCAGGACTGAGCGATCGTTGTAGAGGACTGCCTGAAAAGATACTTGAGTATTAGTCACATGGGAAGTTCTGAAGGAACACAGTACAACAAACCTGAAAATGGTCACTAGTTAAGACTTTATTGATATCACATATGTACATGTCACATTTGGCATGAATAGGATCACTCTGGGCGTGCAAAAGACAGGAAATGTACAATACGTTATAAAGTGTCTCTTTTGTGCAAGATATATTATGTACAGTGTTGGGTAGAATACTTTGAAATGTATTCGGTTCCCAAACACTAGTATTCTGTTGCTTTGGTAAAAGTAGTATCTGTATTCTGAATCTTTGTTTATTTATACAAGTTTATGTAAATAAATGTATGTGAACACGTAACTGTTACTTCCCAACACCGACTATGTACAACAAAATAAATGATCATATGTCAAATAAATGATAGTCATATATCAATACAGCCACGGGAAAAATTGATGCAGTTAGGTTTGGTTCACTGTTACTGAACCAATTATGTTTCACTACAAGCAAAAAGGCTGGTTTTTGTGGTTCTCATCAGGTATAGGAGGATTTTCTACTTCCGGGTGCATCATCAAGACTATTGGTCCTCCTAATTGTCAATCATTCTGGTGATACGTTCTCTTCAAATAAAACCAGAGAGATTTTTCAAAAAGTGGAGGGTCACTTTTTGTCAAATCATTTTCTTTCCTTCAGATCAAGTGAACGTAAACCATGCAGACCAACGAGTGTGAACGAGCGTGAAGAAAACATACAGTACGTGAGAGAATCTGAGAGTGCGGTGTCTTATTCATATATTTATTTATGCACCTCAAGCTGGGTTTGTTGTTGTACTTTTTTCTGTAGGCGATATTTGTTAACGTGAAAAAACCCAAACCAAACCTCACACCTGCTTAGAGCGTGCACATCCTGACTACTACATCTATAATGAAAAGAGGGCCACACATCACACTGCTCTTTCTTATAATCACAGTCAGACTTCATTGCTTTCCCCTCCTCGAAACTGGAGCTTGTGTCGCACCTGGGGAGCGCTGGTGGCCACGAGGAAGGCGTTGGTCCTGCCGGGGTGGTCGTAGTCGTGCATGGCGGCGGCGACGTACAGGGCCATGAGCTCCAGAGCCGGGATGAGGCCCGACAGGCAGCCGTACCCGTCCTCTGACACAGTGTAGGTCTTGGACACCAGGAAGCCCATGTGACTGTGGGTGATGCCGCTGTCCGAGTCTGCAGGCACAACGCCGGATTTAAACTACAAATATGGATCTGTTATTAAATGTTTGAAGCAATTTTGTTAATAAGTGATTTTTACTGTTGTTTTTTGGTTATCTAAAAAAAAAAAAAAAAATTACACAAAAAATAAATGAATACACAAAGCGAACAAATAGTGCAAAAAATGATGTGGTATGAGGTAACAATTGCTTGAATGGAGCGGTTTTTATCTTAATTTAAGGAGAGTTTGGTTTGGTTTTAGATCCATCCACGCTTAATATCAGGAACGAAACAAAATGAATAATTCTAAACCTCCCTCTAGTGCTAGCAGAGGGATAGGGCAGGCTGAGAGCATTGTATATTTTTACCCTTGATACTTGTTTGACCATTTATTTTCCACTTAAGATATAATTTCACATTCTAAAACATGAAATGGCAGGAAGAAGTTTTTTCCCTTATTATTATTTTGTAATGGCCAAAAATTATGCATAATATTTGTTAGTACACATGAAAAAGTAATTTTTGTACCCCAAATATGGCTGGAATTAACAATGATTTTGATCATAGATTGGTTGGCTAATTATTCTTTTCATTAATAAAGAAGGGATTTTTTGAAATAAAATTAAATGAAACATAATGAAATTCTAGGGCGACAGTGGCTCAGTTGGTGGAGCATTGGCCTTTGAGCCTGAACGTCGTGGGTTCGAGCCCACCTCAAGACCTACTTCACGACTCCCACTGATAACTGCTGTCGTTGTGTTCTTGGGCAAGACACTTAACCCCACTTTGCCTGAAGCCCCCGCTGAAAGATCTCAGCTCCTGTGGACTCACCACCTGCAGGAGGATCAGTGAAGGGCTGGTGCTAAGTGTACTGGATGCAGCTCTGACTGCCACCCCCCCAACCCAGAACTGGATTAAGGGGAAGAAAATGGATGGATGGATGGATAATGAAATTCTGTATAAGTCAGGCAAGTCTCGGTGCCTTGCCTGCCCAAAGTAGTCTTTGAGACTATAAACACAAGTTCACTATGTCATCCATCCAACTTCAGCTCAGCCAATATAGACATGTAGACACGTCTGGAATTTGTACAAACTGTACTAACGTCATTTATGATTGTGTCACAAACTTCCGTCAATGATGCTACTGTAGCTAGTGAGATAGTAAACATTGGTCATTCAGCCAACTTCAGCTCTGTTATAGATCATCATAAATCTCAGAACAGCCTGATGCCAGTCAAAACAGTTTTTCAGTCCATGATGTCAGCCCCTGGACTAGTCAGGTGAACTAAAGTGTTTGGACACCCCTGATCTAAATCATAAAACCTGCTCTCATCAAAGTTTATGGAAGGTTTAAGAAAAGGATTATTCGATCACTATATTAGTTAGTTAGTTAATTAGATAATATAATAAACAATATCATTAAATCAATTATTCATGACTAATTGATGAACTTGCTACAGCCCTAACCACTTCCTAAACAAACATACATATACTCACGCTAGCTAGCAAACGAGCCAACTGCACTTATCCTCTTCTATGTGGATCAAAGAGATGTCCCAAGTCACACAAACGAGGTTATGGAAATATGCAAGTCTAATCTGCTGCAATTTCATGCACTTCGGCACTTCAAATAAAGATTCTGCTTCCAGCCCAGGCAAGATAAGAGCAACACTTAGAGAAGGACAAAAATGTATACTTCTACAAACTGCTTTGATGCTGTGTATATGAATATGACTGTACGCAGTAAAAACCTGGCAACGCAAAGACATCTGGTATGGTTATTTTATCCTAATTTACTACTGGCTGAGTTAGAGGCCATGTCAACAGAGAGACCATCCCAATGTAAACATTCAGGTGTGAAACAGTATAAATCTGTATAATGTAAAAAAAATTCTTCATGCTGACCTACAGTCCAAGCAAAAAAACACAATATCCATGGAAAGCAGAATCCTTCAGACCAGCAATGCTTTAGCTGTTTTTATGCTGTTTATACTTTACTTTACCTGACATTGTTATGACTACAGAATTACATGATCACATATTCCACTAATTTGATAGTTACTTTCTGATAATTCACTTTACCTGCTGCTGCTGTGATTTTTATGTTAGTATTATTGTTATTAATATTATTTATTCTGGTCATATTCTCTGCTGCTAAAGTACAATACCAACCATCAGTAAATACTGCTCATGATGCTGCTAATTACAAAGTATGCTCCACAAGTGACTTATTCTTCAACCAATCACACTCATAGCTCCAGAATTTTACTTTATTATCTTATTATTTTATTATCTTATTATCGATTATCTTAAATAATATATCCTGATTCATGTGTGCAACCTGAGTGCTCTTATTTTCTGCTGTATAAAGATGTATCTTCTCTTTTTTACTGTTTTTCTTACTGTATTATTATCCTTTTGGAGGGTTTTGCAGTTTGGGCTCTCTGGGTTGTAAATGTGCAACATGAATAAACTTGACTTCATACCAAAATGGATACATTACAAGGATTTTAGATGTTAAAAAGCAGTATTTGTGGGCCATAACAATAAGCCTATAGATGCAGGCAATTATAGGTCTATTCAATATCACCCCCGTGTGGTCAGTTGCGTGCATTACCCGAGTCGCTGGCAGATCCGTGGTCACTGAGGAGACTGGGCAGACCGGGCACAGGCTGCGTGGTCAGGAACCAGACGGCGTGCAGCACATCTGTGGCGTGTACCCTGTTGTGGTCTGCAAATGCACAAGCACAAGTAGAGTTTTGATTTTAGGCTGCAGAATAAGCACCACAAGAGGGCGCTGTTGGCTTCGGTATGACATCAGTAAAGCAGACATAAATGAGGGACTATTTGTTATGGGAAAGTTTTAGCATGCTACTGTATAAGAACATGTATTTATTTACTCATGTATGTGGTACAATAGTCAACTTAAAAAAAGAGAAAGGAAAATAGGAATACAAAACATGTCTAGAATTGTTTTTTGTTTTGTTTTTGAGTGGGTAATTGTCATCATCATTATGGTAATATTTATTGATCACTCTGCAATTAATTTGAATCAATATGAGGTCCTTCAAGCATACAATAATTATTTTTAAGGGACAGTTTATTTGAGCCATTTATTTCATTATTATGTTTATTTTCAAATATTTAGTGAAATATATGACGAAATAAGGTTCGTTGTGAAATATATTTCAGTGAAGGGTTTGCCATTTACCTCACCACAACGGAGATCAAACCTACTCAGACTAAAAGTAATCTAATATAAAGATCAATGTAATGTAATAACATGGATCGTTAAATTAAGAAATTAACAACATCGCCCGGAATTAAAAGGTAGACGCACCTTCATCAAACTAAACATTTTCAGACGTAAAAATGAAAAAGTCCAGATCCAAAGTGACCATTGTGTGACTGTGTTGTGCTGCCCTCTCGTGGCCAGTTACGTACATGGTATGTCCCTGTAGCCGTTCTCAAGGGCATGGAAGTAGTTCATGAATTCTTTCACAGGGATCTTGAAGGTCTCGAAAAGGCCCGTGTCTTCAAAGAGTCGGTACGAGACCTACGGCACAAGTATTCGATGAGCATTCACCACCATTTCAGGAACACCGGTCTGCATTATTATGACGGTAAAACATTTAATTATCCAGATATTACAGATCCCTGGTAAACTTTTCCCTTATCAAATACACAAAAAGTGAAATAAGAAGTGTTTTTTCATTCATTTGGAATGTTTTCACTGCAAATATACTGTACAGATTGTGTAAGAAACCTCTTGTTATTATGAAGTTTGCAGCACTGGGGATTTCTCCTCGTTGCTGCCTGGATATACATAATGTGAGTCAATTTCCTTATACAGGAATTTTATACTTATATAAATATAAACACCAGGATTATAGAGTGCTAATCCACAGATTATTTTAGGCCCAAAATGGTGAGTGTAGCACGAACAAATACTGAACTAAAGAAGTTTACTTTTCAATGGACGTTGTTAAAAAAATATAAACATATAAAAGGTAATAATTGCTTTAATCTAGTGTTTTTATTAGTATCTTAAAACAAGATTTGCCAAAGGGACAAACAATTTAGTCTTCTTTCAAGAACTGTTGCTTTATTTTCTCATTCCAAGGGACATTTCTTGTATCTTTTTAAAACAAGATCATTTTGTTTTGTCCCGTTGGCAAACCTTGTTTTAGGTCGTCACAATGTCAAATTTGAGCAATTTTTGACTTATTTTTCATCACTTTTTTGCAGTGTAGGAGACAGAGAGTAGGAGCAAAACTTTGTACATGATGTGTTTCATGGAGCTAGCGAGTTAGCATCGTCCATCTATATACAGTCTGTGGTTTTACCTACTATAATACAAATACACAAAGAATAACGTCTCACTTTTAAAGCAGAGAAAAATCATGCTTTTTGAAATACTACAATAATTCAACTAAAGAAGTCATCTCTTCTCTTACTTGGCTGAGGATCCTTCCACACTTCCCACTCGTCCTCTCCATCAAATCAAAGATGTGAAAGTTCCAATTATTTAGCTGGCTCATCAGTGGCTCCAGATCCTCCATTAACAACGGCTCAGGGGCCAGAACCGGTTTGTCCTGAGAGCAGCAAACACCATGTCATTGAGCAAAAAAAAAGCATTACTATATTTGGCCAAAAAAATCGGTATAGACAGCTCTATATGTGGCTATACCTCTGGAGGCATTAGTGGGTGAAGAATGACGTTTTGAGAGGTGCTTTTGCCCTCCTCCGTGTCCTCCTCTGTGGGTGCTACATCACTGCTGTCACTGTGGTTGGCCTCGTGGGTGCTCTCATAGTCCGACGACACCACCGCCCCCTCCTCCCCTGCACGCACACCGCAACATGTTTAGTTTAGTTTAATTTATTTAAGATGACAGGGACAGAATGCAATAAACATAAACCTCCAAAGGGAAAGATGTACTTTACTTGACTAAGATCAGTAGTACATAATGACACCAATATCAGGGTCCCATGTCGGGCTTTTTCTTCCGCTTCCTCCGTGTCCCGGTCGTGGAGGCAGCTAGCACGGACACTTTTAGCAGCTAGCTCATCAAATCTGTGGGAATCTCAAGGTGTTTCCAGGCTACAGCTGAGAGACAGTGTCCCACCAGCGTGTCATGGGTCCTCCCCATGGCCTCCTCCCCGTGGTCTCCTCCCTGTGGCTTCCTCCCCGCGGCTTCATCCCCATGGTCTCCTCCATAGGATCTCCTCCCCGTGGCTTAATCCCCGTGGCCTCCTCCCCGTGGCCTCCTCCCCGTGGCCTCCTCCCCGTGGCCTCCTCCCAGTGGGACGTGCCCAGAGGCGTTCAGGATGCATTCGAAAGAGATGCCCGAGCCACCTCAACTAAAATAACATATAATGGCATCCGATTGTATTGTGTTTTACAGGATTGTAGAAATCTCTCAGATAATATTTGTTCCCACTTGAAATCAGTGTAAAAAATGTACTCTTTGGTCAGATTTACAATTTTAAGTTAATTCTACTCAGTATTGTTCCAAACTTAAGTAGATTACAGCAGAGGGGCGGGGATTTAGTTAGAGATTTTATATTATTTTATTTTATTTTTAGTCTTGCGTTATTGTTCATTTATCTTGTGAGATGTGCTCCTTAATCCCACTGTTCTTTAACTTGTGATGCAACACTGAAAATTCCCCACTGTCAGACGAATGAAGGATCTCTTTATCTTTTATATAATTTGTATAATTATCACTGCTGTGGAGTTGAATTTGTGTCTGCAGATTTTTGCGCTCACTTCACGGATCGCGCCACTTTACTCTCCATAATGCTGACAATACTCTATTTGGATTCAAACAACTTTACTCTGAAATATTAACATCCCATTTTTTATTGGGCGGGCTCGCTGGTGATGGAAGCGAGGCCCCTCTGAGCACCACCATCACCCCCCACATTCAGACTGCTGCATCCCGGCGGGGGAAGCTGGCAGTGATGGGGGAGGCGGGGGAAACTGGAGGAAACCCAGAACCCAGTATTAATTTGTATTGCTAAATATTCCTGACTAATGGATGCGTTATGACTTATATATTTATAGTAATTTTTGAAGTATCGGTTTGATCGGGACCTGGTATCAGCCAATACTTAAAAAAAACATGATTGAGACTCAAAAAATACTACTTATTTAATGGACTTCACAGCAAGAAGGTTCGATTCCACCTCCAGGCCTTTTGGTGTGGAGTTTACATGCTCTCCTTGTGCCTGTGTAGGTTTCCTCCAGGTGCTCCGGTTTCCCTACTACCACTTCGATGCGCCAGTGTGTTTGCCATCTCGCTTTCGTCATCACCGTGTGGAGAGAATGGAAACAATTCTCTCCTCTCACTCTGAACATTGTAAAGTGCTTCGGATGACCTTAATCTGTAAAAATGTGTCTAAATAAAGATTACTTACTAAATGACTGCAGACTGATTCATAAGAAAACTCAGCTGACAATAAATCACATTAGAGTTGAGCAGAGGCCTTCAGAATTTAGAAAAGTAGCATAGATTACATCCTTTAATGCTGTGATTCAATCAATCCTGGATCAATAATTGTTCAGATTGACATATTTAAGCTACATTTATCCAATATCCAATACATAAGCAGTAGCTCTGCACTCACCCGGCCGAGGTATCCTGTCTCCTTTGTCCATAGAACCCTCTCCATGACTTAATTTGATGATTGGTCGACCACAACTGAAAACAGAATGGAAATAAGTGAATAATAATGAAATCTGCGAGTATTTCATATGGAACAACTTTACAGAGGGATCAGACAGGATCAGTGACAACGAGAAACTTATCCGCTTGTTTTTCCCTGCGTCGCGAGTTGGCAGAAGTTATTAAAAAGTAAAACCCCGGGATTCAGTGGCTCGGTCTCGGCATCAACAGAGAGACTTGTAAATGATTTTAATGGATCAGCACGGCAACAACAAACGGAACAAAACATCCGCTCAAACTTGTCATTAGAGGGTCTCCCGTTTCAGATTGATGGTGCACACAGAGCCATAGTTACGCCATCGCAAAATGATGCATGGTGGTATTTTTCGTTTTCATTCTTCTTTATTAGAGACACAACCTCATCACTGCAAAAAAACAACTACTGCTTTATTTTCTCATTCCTAGTTTTATTACTATGTACAACATAGGAGTGCAGGTGGAGGTGCAGGTGGAGGAGGGAAAGGGGGGGGGGGGCATTTTTTAGACATCCAGAGCAATGAACAAAGAAAATAATACTTAATGAAAAAATAAAATAAAAGCAAGTACTGTCATGGAAATATATAGGTGGGAATGTATAGGTGTTAATGTATTTGTACATCTATATACATGTGTGATTATGTATGTCTAAAAAAGAATAGAAAACCAAACAAAAAAATGTGTTTTGGCTGTGTTTATCTTTATTTGCACGTTTTTATTATTATTATTATTTTTATTTTTTTTCATTTTCTCATTCCAAGGGAGACATATCTTGTATCTTTTCAAAACAAGACCATTTTGCTTTGTCTCATTGGCAAATCTTTTTTTAAGGCAGTCAAAATGTGCTCAGAATACAATACTTTTTGCCAAATTTGTTCCACTTTTGACTTATTTTTCATAATGTTTGCAATGATAGGAGGTAAAGCTCCGGTAGTCCTGACCAAGCCGAGCATCAACATCTGGAGATGGGTTCCCGGGCGCTGTTACTACGGCGACCACTGCTCCTGAGTAAGCCTTAGCGGCATCATGATGGGTCAAATGCAGAGGATTGAATTGCCCTACAGGGATCTATAAAGTGCACCTCGAATAAGAATACGAAAGCCAGCTGAAGTACATTCATGGTCACCGATTAAGATTTGTCTATGTTTTTCTCATGCACATCTCTCACCGTATCACAAATGTGTTTCAAAGCAGTTCTTAGTGATGTTGTTTTGTATATAATATCTAAAATAAAGAAATTTCGTCTATATAAAATCCTTGGTTTGCCATTGTGCACATGCCAGTCTGTTTTTGCTGGTGAATTTGAGACTGTATCTCTTTCCACAAGATAAGATGAAATTGCCTTTTGTTAATTTTGCCGTTGCCTAAATGCTACTTTTATCTTTTCTCGGAGGAGCGATTATCCAACTGTAAAAAGTCGAAGTACAAAAGCACCTACTGTAGTTCTTTACGCTCACATACTCAAGATCAAGGTCAAGTTTATTTACATAGCACATTCTAAAAACATACATGACTGCACATAAATACAGTGTAAAATAAAATACTGGTCCGCTATCATAAAAGTTTAATTTTAGCTCGAGTTAAAAGAGTAAAGATCTCTTACTCTGACAGTTACATCACTAATATTCACATGCATGATGTTTTCCAGCCTGGTTCACTGCCGTAGAAAAGCCTTTTCACGCAGAAAAGTCAAGTAAGGATAACCACTCAGAGAATGGAGCTCTCAGGTCACAGTGCCACAGCGACTCACATTTCCCACAAGTTTGTAATAGATGAAATGTTTTCTTTTTAAAGGAAGACAGCAAGTTATGGTCTGATATGAAATTCCACTATTTGAGTGGTTACTATATTCAAAATGACAAATTAAGACTTCTATCTGAAAGAAAGCATGGACATGATCAAAAATCCGCAGTTGCCTCACTGTGGCACCTGGTGTTCCCACAGGTCTCCCATCACAGTATTAACCAGACCCTGCCCTGCACAGCTTCAGAAGTTTGACTTACACATGCATTTATGGACATTGCTCCTTCGCCACTCATGGACCAATGAGTCTATGCGTTTTTTTGTTGTTGGATTTCCTAACCGTAAGATTCTCTGATTTTAGGACTATATAAAAATAAATGTATCTGAATTTAAATACTTAGTTATAATGATATATGTAAAAAAAAAAAAAAAAAAAAGAAGAAGTTATGCACAGGTTCTAATTAAATAAATAAATAGCTATATCAATAACTACGAAAATACAGAAATAAATACAGAAAAACAAAGAACATATCTCCCACCTCACTAGAGTACTGGCCCATCAGTGCATCTGTGCCTTAGGACCCTGTGTATCGGCGCGCTAGCTAGCTTCCTCTGTGTGGCTCGAGGTGTTTCCAATTAAAATGCCTCCACTTAAATGTAGTAAAACCTGCCGGAGAACAGGAAATGCCTGCAGTGCGCCGCGGTGTCAGGCCGCACAAAGAGCTGTTGTGTGTCTATCGGTGACTGATAAATGTGGCCCGAACAGCTCAGAGTACAAGGCCCACAGCAGACACTCAACAAAGAGCCGCTGTTTTCTCAGCCAGCCCCCGACCACGGCTCGTAATGTGGAGCAGGTGTGGAATATCCAGTGTGTGATGTTTGGCCAATCAACACTTACGGCTGAGGATTAAATGGTCTCAGAAAGAAGCTACTAGTGATTTCTACCAGTCCGTACACTGGTCCACATGCAGTCGCTATACATACAATCTGCAAATCGAACCTGATCCCCTTCGGATCTAGCCTTAGGGCAAAGCAAGGCAACTCAACTCTCTCTCTCGGTTTGATTTATGCTGATTTTATTGTGATTCTAAAATAACATAAACTGTGGGAGACCTTCTCTTACTGCAAAACAAAGCATTTACTACAACGACCTCAGAGCAATGGCTAAAAATGTCCCCAAAATATGTCCAAGGTGTGTGTGTTCCAAGTGGGAGAAACCTCAATGTTTTTATCCATTGTAAATTATACCAGAAAATGTTTTTATTTTATCAATAATATCAATAAAGTAAACCGGATCTTAGCCTCATCTTAACAGTAGGACTCTCAAAGTTCATTTTGACAGCTCCCATTCAAAAATTCTGAAAAAGTCCCCCCTCCTCCATGTTTGTACAGCTGTTTATACACATTTTCATCTTCAGTAAATGCTAGAACTGGTTAATATAAATGAATGCTGGCTGAATCAAGTAAACACTGTGTTTCTATGGTAACTAGCACCTGGCTCCAAGACGAGATTGCTCTGAACCAGATTAGGACCCTTTCTCCCATCTCTGTGTGGAGTGAGGGACAAATGCCCACAACAATTGTAAAGCGCTTCTGTGAAAGGCGCTTTAAAAATACAAACGTACTTTCTTAGGACCAGTCTATGATCGAGATAACTTCATCAAAACGGAGAAATTTCACTTCCAAAATGAGAAGCTGTCAAATTGACTGTTCTAGCCTTAACCAAGTGCCTCTCTGACAAATCCCACTGACAGCCCCCCCCCCTTGGATTTTTCAGCAGACTATGTTATTAAATGTGTGTCAAAATGGCTGCGTACAGTAAAGATTAGGGGTTATTAAAAACATCATTTTAACAACAATGGTCCCAAAATAAGCTGACAGACAGACACGATGTGCAATTTCTTTTTGGCATTTTCACATCAGCAGTTTCTCTGTAATCAGCTAGTTTTTTTGACTGAACTTGTGAAACGACTTTAACGTAAGGAATGTCCGCATCTGAACGAGGCCTAGTGTTATTGAAAAACATTATTAAAAAAACTGGCGCTTGTGTTTTGCCTACGCAGCAGAAGTCCCAGGCTTTACTGACATTGAGCCGTCAGTGCAGAATGTAAATAAGATCGTCTCATTTACGCTTCAGGAATCTGTCCGTCAAATACACAGGCGTTCCGTTTTTTACAACATGAAAAACGTCAGTGTGGAGTTACAGCCATAAGCTCCGTACTTATGGCAATTTAAACGTCTCCGAGCGTTTGACCTATAAAACGGGGATCGATGTACCACCCAGCGTGTTTTTGTCTGCATTTCACGACGTTAATGGAAGCCAGAGGTCAAACTTTCTACTGTAGCTGCAGATGTCCGGCAGCCAGACGAGCACCGGGCTCAAAATATAGGAGTCTATTGAAGCAGCGTTTTTTTGGCTCCCTTCACGTAAGTATCAGCTTGTCCAGGTATGCGCTGGATCAAAGCCCGCCACCGCAAACATTTGTCTATTTCACTAAATGCAGTAACACTCTGAAAATCTACTTCTGCTACGTCTGGGTTGGAATTTGGCGTTGACACATTCTGGGTTGTACTTTTAAAAAGGCTGAAAAGGTAAAAGATGTGGTGTCAAATTCGCTAAAGCTGTCAGTGTCACGTTTCAGAAAAGTATTAGGTATTAAGGACCCAATGTTTCAACACGGAAAAAAATAAAAATAAATGTAATAAACAAGAATCCAAAAACAAAACTCAACTGAATGTATGATACAGGGCGGGGCCGGCAATCAACACAACAGGAAGTAAAACTCAAAAAGACACAGTATAAAGCAAAATAAAAGAGGAATTAAACTGAAAATTCCTCTCAATATAAACAAATATAACAAAAATAAATCTCTAATTATTTTTGATTTTCCTAGAGCATTTCCTTAGCATTCAATCTGCATTACCCATCCATGCATCAATTTTTCTTTCCCTTAATCCATTTCTGGGAGGCAGTCAGAGCTACACCCAATTCACAGAGCACCCTCGCTGATCCTCCTGCAGGTGGTGAGTCCACAGGAGGATGGCTGCTCTAGTCCGAGCTGCCTGGATCTTTCAGTGGGGGCTTCAGGCAAAATGGGGTTTTGCCCAAGTTTTTGCTGTGCATGATTTTGATGTTTCAGTTTTTAACTTAAGTATTTTGAGTTGGCTGGTATATGACCTGTGATATACCAATAAAGTAGCAGATTTTGACTGCCTTAAAACAAGATTTGCCAATGTGACAGAGCGAAAAGATCTTGATTTAAAAAGATACAGGAAATGTCCCCCTTGAAATGAGAAAATAAAGCAACAATTCTTGAAATAAGACAACTTGGCTTTGTCCCATTGGTGAATCTTGTTTTAAGGCAGTCAGAATGTACTCAAACACTCAATTACAGCAATATTTTTCCCATATTTATTTTTAATTTTTGCAGTGAACTAGTCGCTCAGAAAGCAAGTTTTTTTTTATCAAGGATTAGCAATATATAGATGTATGATGAATAATAAATGCAATGTTGATGTTGCACTATGGAATGGGTATATGTAACACTGCAAAAAATTCTTATTTTCTCATTCTAAGGGAGATATTTCTTGTATCTTTTTAAATCAAGATCATTTTGTTTGGCCCATTGGCAAATCTAGTTTTAAGGCAGTCAAAATGTTCGCAAATTAATATAGATATTTCCAAAATTGAGGAATTTTTAACTTATTTTTCATAACTTTTTGTAGTGAAAGCATTACATTCTAACCACCTTACAAAGCTTACATTTCATCATATCTGTAAAACAACAAAGCGTTTGATCACAGAGTGGTTAGCCATCAATTCCCCTCTGCAGAGACATGATTGTTTTATACTTTTAATGTTCAAAGAGTGTCCTCACAAAGACCTGGACTGGACTAGACTGCATTCAAACCGATATTCTGAAGGGGAATGACAAATATTCCTCCCATCGCTTTCAATATTTCACATGCAACATCTATCTGCCGCCCTGTCCACTACTTTGCTGTAATTTAGTCCATTTTTTTTAGCCTTGGGATGACGGACTGCCTTTGAGTCAGCGGCCAATCACGCTTTGATAAACACATAGTCCATTATTATAGCATCAAGGAATCCCCCCCGTTCTGATCCAAGACTTTGAGAAGCAAACATACAGTACATCTGATGGAGATATACAATAGTACGGTTCATTCCGATGAGTCGATAGGTCATATATAATGTATGTGTGTTGCTCTTTCCCGACTGAGGCCTGACAGGATAGAAAAACAAGGAGCCTAATGTCCTTATTAAGATTTTACTGATTTTTTGGAGCGGCGCAGAGGAGACAATTGAAGCCATGTGTTGTTATTTTTTCCCTACTGCTTTTTAATGCTTTCCTTGACCTCACTGCACTGTACTAACCTGTGTTTTTATGTATCTCATTTGTACATTTTTATGCAAAGCCACTGGGTTGATGAGGATAAAGGCACAGTATGTAATTTTTCAACTCGTCATTAAAAAAATGTTATTGTATATTATTTTAACAGGGTCAAAAGCTGCAATGGCCTGCTCACAGGTCTGTCCAAACAGGCTGTAAAACAGCTGCAGTACATTCAAAATGCAGCAGCTCGAGTCCTGACTAGAACCAGGAAGTACGACCATATTAGTCCGGTCCTCAGGTCTCTGCACTGGCTTCCTGTGGCTCAGAGAATAGACTTTAAAACAGCTCTGCTTGTGTACAAGTCTCTCCATGGCCTCGCACCAAAATATATTAGTGACATGTTAGTCCCATATGAACCAGCCCGGACTCTGAGGAGCACAGGGACTGGACTCCTGTTAGTGCCCAGAGTCAGAACTAAACATGGGGAGGCTGCTTTTCAGATTCATGCTGCTAAAATCTGGAACATTCTTCCTGAAGATGTGAGACAGGCCTCCTCTCTGACAATGTTTAAAACCAAGTTAAAAACGGTGCTGTTTAGCTGTGCATACAACTGAGGGATTTTATATTTTTATCTTTCTTTTTAATGTTCTGTGATTATTTATGATTTTAATGCTATCTTGTTCAGCACTTTGAGTTGCCTTGTGTATGAATTGTGCTATACAAATAAACTTGCCTTGTCTTGCCTTGCCTTGAAAGCTGTGAAAGCTGTGAAAAGTCCATTAAGTATGTTATGTATGTCCCCTTTATTGACTCTAAAACCAGGCAGAAGCAGTACTGGAGACCCAAAACATGTTTCTAAATAACTATGAGAAAAATCTATATAGTAAAAGGTAAATAGTTTTTATTTTTTGCACATAACTCATACTCAGCAAATTTGCCCAAAAAGAGAGAGACAGAGAGAGAGAGCAGCTGCAGCTCAGACACCAAACAAACAGACCCATTCACTACTGTAAACAACATGGCAGCTGTGAATGAAGTCATGCAGCTCAGTTTTTTAGTATAAAGACTCATGTTTAATTGTAATCAACCAACCAAAACTCAACAGGCAATCAATAATCAGGCTTTAAAATAGTGACATCCAAAGAGTATTTACAGTGTTTTGAATTCAACAGCAAAAGCCTATAATTCTGCAGCCTATTTGCTTTTTTGTCCAAACTACAGACAAGCATGAGCTAAAATCACCCTGAAAGAAGGCATTTATAACACAACATAATGATTGACCAACACAACATTTAATCAACACAACACAATGATTCAATGATTTTTGAACGGCCCTTTTTTGGTATTATCAGACCCTTCTACAGATGAAGTAACATAAATACTTCTTCAGGAGTATGCAGAATACATGAATGATTGTGATGAATCCAAAACATGCTCATTACTCACTCGCAACTTCAGGCCAGTGACTCTGACAACACACCTAATGAAGACTGTAGAGGCTAGAGAGAGGCCTTTGCTCCATGATGGAGTGTAATGGACCCCTGGGATCAGGGTGGAGAAGCCATCATCTCCCTTCTCCATCCTGCGCTGTCTCACCTATAGAAGCCCGCCTCCGCTGTGAGGACTCTGTTCTTCGACTCCAGGTCGTTCAACACCATCCAGCTGCAGCTTCTCAGGGACAAGCTGGAGACAGCTGGACTGGACTGTAACCTGTCTGAGTGGATTCTGGACTATCTCTAAGACTGACCCCAGTTTGGGAGAGCCGGTGACTGCATGTCTGAGGTCCTGTCCTACAGTGTGGGGGCTCCTCAGGGGACCGTCCTCGAGCTGTTCCGTTTCACCCTCTACACTGCAGACTTTAACACTTCAACAGACTTTAACACAACTCCGCCATCACTGAGGATGATGACGCAGAGTACAGAGGAATAACACAGGACTTTGTAGACTGGAGTCAGCAGAACCATCTAATCAACGCAGGGAAGGCCAAGGAGATGGTGGTGGATTTCCGCAGACTTCACTCTGCCGCGTCAGCCCCAGTAAACCTCTAGGGATGGGACATTAGGAGAGTGGACTATAAGAACATGAGTGTTCACCTGAATCACATACTTCAAGAGTCGGCTCCAACTGTTTAGGAGGCTCAGGTCTTTTGTGTTGAATCATCAAACTAACATCTATGCTGGACCATGAATGTTACCCCATGCAGGACGTTGCTGTGACAGACTGACCACCCTTACTGTGAAGGAGAGGTTCCATCTGTAGCAATGTGCAATAATGTACAATCTGTCCATATGTGTCCGCTGTCACTCCTTAGTCACTTTTTACCCAGAGGATTGTGTTATTATCACATCCTCATGCTGCTAACATAAACAGTAGAATCATCACTATTTAAACCCACAGAGCTGATGGCTTATTACTTGTCACAATATTCTTGCACTCGAAGGTACACAGTTTTATCTATAGATTGAAAACATACGATCTATAGATAAAGTACTATATATATTTGATTGCACAAATTATAAATATGTCCATACTTGACAGTGGTTTTTTTAATTATAGAGTTGTGCTGTTCTTGAAAAAAAGTAAATTTAAATAAAACTCTTTTCAGAATTCCATTGATTTTAACAGGAGGGGGGGAAAAAAGTATATTATTTTGTGTTTGTACAGTCTTAACTCGTACTGTTGAGTAATTTGATATGCAACCATGAAATTTCTCCATCCAGAAACGAATACAGGATCTCTTAATCTCAATCTGTCGGACCAGAGCTGCATGTTTTTATTGGAATCCTGGGATCTGATCCTCAGCGTTAGCATCGTTAGCATGACAGATGTGTTTCTTCTCGCACGGATGCTCCTCATGTCTGCGCTGCACACGTTTAATTAGTTTAATGAGTCGTCACAAACAAACTCCTGCCTCTATCGTCCTTGCGTGGTATCCTCCTGTATTTTTCCTCATCGCTCTCCGCACTTTCTTTGCGAGTTGTTATTAGCTGCTAAATTAACCACGGCTCATCGCATCTCGCTTCGTAAACACACATCAAGTTTGAGACGGCACACGAGGAGACGTCAGCTCATTACAGCAGCATTGAATCACATACATGCTGCAAAATAACTACACCATGAAGTCATTATTGTTTGGCAGTTCTAGGGTGTAGTAAAGTAAAGCAAGGCAAGGCAAGTTTATATGTATAGCACCATTCACACACAAGGCAACTCAAAGTGCTGAACAAAATAAGATAAAGTAGAACAAAAATAATCACAAAGTAGCAATCAAGAATGAGCAATGATTTATTCCATATGGTTAATTGCAAAAAATAACAAATAATAAGGTGTTAATTGCTTGAATCAAGTGTTTTTAATCTTAATTATGCGGGACAAGGAATGTTTTTTATTTTCAGATACAAGAAATGTTAAGAAATTCAAGAAATGTCTTCCCTTTAATGAGAAAAAAACATAAAAAGGACTAAACGGCTTTTTCCATTTGTAAATCTTGTTTTAAGACGGCCAGAATATACTCAAATTAAGATAAAAACCCATGATTTAAGCATTTAATACCTCATATTTTGTCATTTTTTCTGCAGTGTACTCAAACTCTCTACTGTTATTTATTTAAATACTGTTTTTCTGTTATTCTATCAGTTTGTCTCTGAGATGTTATTAATCACATACTGACGATACAGTAGCCTTAAGATACGCATCATTTGAGGCCACGTCAGTACAAAGGAAAAACCACTGATAAAAACAGGCCGTCCCTTTCTGATCCGAGCAACTTAAATATTTCATCATCCACAAGAGCATGTGTGATGTCTACCCACTGCGTCTCTGCCTTCATGATAAAAACATAAAAAAGACAATCATTTATATTGAAGTACACACAGTCCATTCTCAAACCGAGCTTCTGGAAATATCTCAAAAACTGTGAACTGTTTTCCCGTTGTATAAACACAACGTCGGAGCAATCACCGTCTAATTGTTTGGGATGTTATGCGCTGGTTGCTGTAACTTACACAGTCCAATGTAATCAGGTTATTAAATGAACTGCTGTGTTTATTCTAGATACAAGACGTCGCTGTGATTTAACGGTAAAACAAATATGATGTGTATGTTATTTGTACGGTTGGAATCGAGCTTTGATATGCACGTGATGTTTCTGCGTTCGAGGCCAAGACCAAGGTTTGACCTCAGAGGACCGCGACGAGCCGAGTTAAAGGGACGCAATGTCTGTTTTCCAGTGAGGGTTCAGGCACTGTGGCGGTAAAGTGGTCCAAGAAATGTCAAGTGCTTCAAAGCAGGGCGGTAAACTTGCATTTTCTTAAACTACACGAGTTGTTGCTGCTTAACACTAGAACTCCCAAAGCAGTCAATTTGACGACTTTTAGTTTCGGAAGTATAATTACTCATTTGTATATGTTTGGTCTTGCTTCTATTTCCAGTTTATTTGTGCGCCATTATTTTTATGAAACTACTACTAAGCAGTGAGTTACTATAGCAACACACTGTTTACAGACCAGCGGTTAGCATGCTATACATTATCTCTTTCTTGTAAAATAATATATTACCGATTTGTGATACTTAATTTTTTTCTCTCTCATTAATTCAACTTAAAATTGCAAACCAATAATTCCGTCCGTCCGTCCGTTTTTTTCCGCTTCATCCGTTGCCGGGTCGCGGGGGCAGCAGTCTAAGCAGAGACGCCCAGACTTCCCTATCCACACACACTTCCTCCTGCTCGTCCGGGGGGACCCCAAGGCGTTCCCAGGCCAGCTGAGAGACATAGTCCCTCCAGCGTGTCCTGGGTCTTCCCCGGGGCCTCCTCCCGGTGGGACGTGCCCGGAACACCTCCCCAGGGAGGCGTCCAGGAGGCATCCGGAACAGATGCCCGAGCCACCTCAACTGGTTCCTCTCGACGTGGAGTAGCAGCGGCTCTACTCCGAGCTCCTCCCGTGGGGAGCGCCCAGCCACTCTGCGGAGGAAGCTAATTTCGACCGCTTGTATCCGCGATCTCGTTCTTTCGGTCATTACCCACAGCTCATGACCATAGGTGAGGGAGGGAACGAAGATTGACCGGTAAATCGAGAGCTTTGCCTTTCGGCTCAGCTCCCTCTTTACCACAACGGTCCGATACAGCGACCGCATCACTGCGCACGCTGCACCGATCCGCCTGTCAATCTCACGCTCCATTCTTCCCTCACTCGTGAACATAAGACCCCGAGATACTTGAACTCCTCCACTTGAGGAAGGACCTCTCCACCCACCTGAAGAGGGCAGGGCACCTTTTTCCGGTCGAGCACCATGGCCTCGGATTTGGAGGTGCTGATTCTCATCCCAGCCGCTTCACACTTGGCTGCAAACCGTCCCAGTGCATGTTGTAGGTCCTGGTTCGTTGGAGCCAACAGGACAACATCGTCCGCAAACAGCAGAGATGAAATCCTGTGGTCCCCGAACCGGACCCCCTCCGGCCCCTGGCTGCGTCTAGAAATTCTGTCCATGAATACAGTGAACAGAACCGGTGACAAAGGGCAGCCCTGTCGGAGGCCAACATGCACCGAGAACAGGTCTGACTTACTGCCGGCAATGCGAACACAGCTCTGGCTCCGGTCATACAGGGACCGAACAGCCCTCAGCAGAGGACCCCGGACCCCGTACTCCCGGAGAACCCCCCAAAGGACACTCCGGGGAACACGGTCGAACGCCTTCTCCAAATCCACAAAGCACATGTGGACAGGTTGGGCGAACTCCCATGGACCCTCGAGTATCCGATGGAGGGTATAGAGCTGGTCCAGTGTTCCGCGGCCGGGACGAAAACCAATAATTCCATTCAATTCAATTCAATATATTTTTTATATAGCCCTAAAAAAAAAAACAGTTATCTCGCAGGACTTTAAAAAGTTGTTGAAAGTAGTCGCCAACACAGATAAGAGAATCAAATGGTTCAAACACAAGAAAAACTGTAAAACACATAGAGCCATTGGTCCATAAGGGGCAGATGACCAATGTCCATAAAAGCCAAGCCTTTCTTTCTAATTTTTGTAGATTATTTTGGGTTATTTACAAGCTAAATAAAACGTAAATTTAGTTACGGAAGTAAAACTATCACATTTTTTCATGTTGTTTCCTTTTTCCACTGTATACCAAACTGTTTACTGCAGCTCTGTCCATTTCCGGGGCTTAAACTCTTCTACTTTATTTTGATTCATTTATTGTCAAACTAATTGCACAAAAAACCAGCCTGAGAATTCTCACTGTTTAGACCCAGCGCATAATGAAGCTAAAAATACCAAACTGTGTGTCTCCCATAGAAAATATAGGCATCAGTAATGCTCTGGGAGTATGTGTCTTACTTATTCAGGTTAATGCTTTTACCTCTGGGCCATATTTCCATTCTGGCTCCCATTGTGCACAGAGACACACATAACACACGCACACACGCACACACACACACACACACACACACACACACACACACACACACACACACACACACACACACACAGCCTTCTCCCAACTATTACCGCTCATGAAAACTCGGATGCTCTTCTGGGTATGTTCTCATAAGCTCAAGATGGATGTTGGAACGCTTAGCAATCATCCCAGGACTTCACCTTATGGCATCTGCTTAACCCCATTACCTCAGTCAGCAGGACAATAGCCAGGGTGCAGTACTCCACAGTGAGGCATGAGGGCGGTAGAGCAAATCTTTTATACAGTCAAGGAAAATAATTGTCTGGATAATGAGGACAAAAGGCAGTCCTCCCTTATAGTCACCTTTTTATTCAATTTTTGGGGTTACGCATGAGGTCAAATTGTTTTAGTGGCTCTTGGAGTGATTGACTTGCAGTGTATGATGGTAACATGGCACGTTATATATGGAGCTATTATTGTTTCAATAATATTTGTGTGTGCGTAAAAAGATTTGTGCGTGCGTAACCAGATTTGTGCGTGCGTAACCAGATTTGTGCGTGCGTAACCAGATTTGTGTGTGCGTAACCAGATTTGTGCGTGCGTAACCAGATTTGTGTGTGTGTAAAAGAAATATTTGTGCGTGTGTAAATAGATTTGTATGTACGTATCAAGATTTGTGTGTGCGTAAAAAGGTTTGTGTGTGCGTAGAAAGATTTGTGTGTGTGTAAAGAAAAAAAAAAGTAAGTTTTACACACAAGTTTTTTTTTTACACACGAATCTTTTGACGCAGTCCTGCCTTCGCAGATTCGCAAGTGTAACTTGGACTGTGTGCGTGCGTAAACAGATTTGTGTGTGTGTAATTTGACATTTGTATCTGTAACAGAACAATCTGTGTGTAAATAACCGCGTTGTACAAAGAGAAGAACGGGAAAAAGCCTAAGTGCTACGCACAGGCTCTGTTTTACACACGAATCTCTTTTTGACACACCTCTGCCGCCAAGCGTGTGTCAAAAAGATTTGTAAGTGTAATGTGGTTGTTCTAGCAGTACACCAGCAGATGGTGCTGTTGTAGCTGGTTATTACCTACACGCAAGCAAACCAACAAGTGTAGATAGAGAAAACCAAAGGATTTAAGAAGAAGAAAAGTTCAGGATGACAAGGAACACTAAAATTCCCACAAAATCCGACCTTTATGAAAGCTGTAGGTTATCTGTCAGCTGTTTTAGTTTACTTTGAGTTCTATGGGGAAAATTTCTGTGTAGCCAACGTGAATTTAGTCTGCAGTACGTGAGAATCCCTCAGCTCCAAGCTAGTAACACCCTATCAAGTTATTACAATACATCCATGTATCATACAGTGGTGTGAATGACAGGATTTTGAAAATAGGAAAAAAATATCATAAACAGCTGCGGTAGTGTGTCTTGTCAAGGCAGTAGGTTTTGGTTTGCTTGCGTGTAGGTAATAACCAGCTACAACAGCACCATCTGCTGGTGTACTGCTAGAACAACCACATTACACTTACAAATCTTTTTGACACACGCTTGGCGGCAGAGGTGTGTCAAAAAGAGATTCGTGTGTAAAACAGAGCCTGTGCGTAGCACTTAGGCTTTTTTCGTTCTTCTCTTTGTACAACGCGGTTATTTACACACAGATTGTTCTGCTACAGATACAAATGTCAAATTACACACACACAAATCTGTTTACGCACGCACACAGTCCAAGTTACACTTGCGAATCTGCGAAGGCAGGACTGCGTCAAAAGATTCGTGTGTAAAAAAAAAACTTGTGTGTAAAACTTACTTTTTTTTTTCTTTACACACACACAAATCTTTCTACGCACACACAAATCTTTTTACGCACACACAAATCTTTTTACGCACACACAAATCTTGATACGTACATACAAATCTATTTACACACGCACAAATATTTCTTTTACACACACACAAATCTGGTTACGCACGCACAAATCTGGTTACGCACACACAAATCTGGGTACGCACACACAAATCTGGTTACGCACGCACAAATCTTTTTACGCACACACAAATATTATTGAAACAATAATAGCTCCATAGTTATACCTCATTGACATACAAGTGTACATACATGAAAACATAGATACATTTAAAAAAAGATCAGTCTACAACTACAAGCCTTCCTGACATCCGGTTTAGTTTTGCTAAAATACAAAAATACATTAAAATATCCACAGATGCAAAAGATAGGCTTCCACTCAGAATTTACTTTTAGGCCCTGGCAAGCTATGTTCATATATAATTTTTCCCCCGGCCAAAACACATTTTTTCACCCCTGCTCGAGATAAATTGGTTGATATAGCAGTAAATTGTATTGGATCTTTCACAAACTTTAAAAGATACACATTCCAAAAACTTGCATGTTGTGTTAAGATTTTGTTAACAACCACTAGCATGCTAACAGTGCGGTTTTTGGTTCATGGGCTCAAAACATTTTCTAGATGTGTTTTACAGGATGTCTGTGCTGTTGGAAAACAAGGCTTTTACTGCATCATACATTTGGTTCACATTTTCTTGTATAATTATTAGTGCTGTCCAACGATTAAAATATTTAATCGCGATTAATCGCATGAATTTCATAGTTAACTCGCGATTAATCGCAAATTAGTCACACATTTGTATCTATTCTTTATGTCCCTTGAATTAATTAAAATAAAATAAAAATAATAAAATAAAATTAATAATAATAATAAAATAAAATAAAAAATGAATGAATAAGTAGATAAATATAATAATAACATAAATAATATGTGCATATGTGCATATAATGATAATACACAAGTCAGGGTAAGCGAAAGCGAAAGCTTATTTTAATGCATGACACGTTTAGTTAAGAAAAACACTTGGGAAAAAGGAACAAAATAAGAGAGGGAATGGGCCGGGCGTGGGCTCCCTCCCCCCCTTTTTGGGGTGGGGGCCTGCTTGGGGGTCTGTGTGTGTGTCGGATTTGGTTTTGATGTTGGCTGGGTTCCGCTTACTGTAGCTTGGTGAAACTCAGGCGGGCAGACTTTATATCTTATCTTATCTGTGGGGTGTATGTGTGTGCGTGTGTGTGTGTGTTTATGGGTGTGGGTGTGTGTGTGTATGTGTGGGTATAGACCATAGACTGTATAGAAACATCATGGTGTCATTATGATGATGATAAACAATCTGTAAATATTTTGTAAATTTGTTCATGTAAATACTCTATGCTGTTTCTCTGTTTACTTTTGGTATATCTATGACTGTCTACTGTTTTCTTGTATTGCCTTTTTTATTAACCCCTCCCCCCCATCTCCCACTTCATGTCCCCCCCCCCTCCTATCCGCGATATTTTGGACAGCACTAATAATTATATAATGATAAGAAGATTAGGACAACAGACCGGTGCACAAAGAAATGATGATTTCTGTCACGTCACCTCTAAAGTGTAGTCTGCCCATATATGGTAAAATGAACAGTGTTTCTTTTTTCTTTCATAGTTAGTCAAACGTAATCTCAATCTAATAGGTTATACTTATTATTGTATGTAAATTAGAGTGGTCATATATGTTATTGATCTGTTATGCTTTAAATAGTAAATGCTTTTCATAGGTGGGGATGGATGCAGGGGCAAAAGTTGAGTTTGAGTGTCTAAAGCAGGGGTCTCCAGCCAGTAGCTCGCCCCCCCTTTCCAGGTAGCTCACCAAAGGATTTAGAAATGAACAAATCAAATAAATACTTAATATTTCATATTGTAATATTCATTATCATCATTTATTATTGTAAATGCACTTTGTCACTACTAACAAATATGCATAAAATAATAATAATAATAATACTAATATATATATATATATATATATATATATATATATATATATATATATATAATACAATAAATGACAAATAAGTATAGTACAGTCGCCTTAAGATACGCATCATTTGAGGCCACATCAGTACAAAGGAAAAACTACTGATAATAATAAGTATAGTAATATCAGTCCATTTTTCCCAGTGCCGCTTAAAGGAGTAGCTCTCTGCCTTTATCGTCCCGGGAAAGTGGCTCTCTGGGTGATAAAGGTTAGAAACACCTGGTCTAAAGTGTGTAAAGTGTGTACCTGCATGTGAGCGTTTCGTGGAAGGGCTTGATGCTGGCGCTGCGGTCCCTCCTGACTGGCCCGGGCTCGATGGTGGGCAGGCCGGTGGCTGAGGTGGTGGTCGTCCACGTGGAAGAGATCCTTCTCAAAAGCCCAGGATGCAGACTCTTCCGCAAACGCTGCACACACACACACAAACACACATGTATCACATATTGAAAAAAGTCGTGGAATAACTGGAGTGAAGCAACAGCGCAGGCAGAATGTTTATAGAAAAGCACTTAGCTCTCCACCTGTGAAAAGACATGAATTCTTTTTGCTAAGTTATGTGTCAAATCTATCACTTCAATGAGACGGTTGTTTGGCTTGAGCTGCTCAGAGACGGAGACTGATGCAGAGATATCACTACATCTGCCAGAAAGTTGGATGCGTACGTGTTTTTCTCTGATTCCTTAGAACTCTAAACATGATAACATTGTGCAATTACACCAAAATAGTAGTTCACACTGGTTAAATCTGGGCTTCTCAACTAGAATAATAGAATGTTTTTGGTTTTCGCAAACATGTATTTCTAGGCTCCTGTCACATTAATACAGCTTTTTCAGACAGAAAAGTGTAAAAGAGAGGACCATCTTTGCTAAAACATTCGCCAAAGCCTCAAAAAGTGACTCATGGGCCTCTTGATTACAGTACACAGAACAAAACAGATGTTCTAATCAGATAAGGACAGCATTTTGACTTTTTCTGTTAGGACAAACAACATGTATTTTCTGTAGTGATGGTGAACTGATACAGAAGCCGCAGCTGCCTTGGGGTAGACGGACAGGAGCACGGCTGCTAATCTGAGCCATCTGCAACCTCTGACCACCAATAATTCACACACACATCAGACTCATACTATACAATGTGGGTTGAATGTCTTGCCCAAGGACACAATGCCTGATGCTGGCATGTGCTAAGCCTGGTTGTCAACCCGCATCTGTCATGGTGTGGACTTTTGCTTTACCTGGTTTTATATAACATTTCTCAATTTTTTTCTCTTGTTGAGTCTGAGTTTCACTTCCTGTCCTCCTCTTGATGTCGGCCCATTGTTGTTTTGTCCTGATCTTGTTTCTGGTTTCAGTTTTTTGTTGTTGTTGTGGGATTTATGAATATTATTTTGCAGTTCTTCTTTTGGGTCCTTCCTTGTTTATCCGTGACTTTTTCTTTAAAATACGAAAACATGAATAGATAAAAAGAATAAAAAAGTGGCGTTAAATCAAATTGAATCAAGATTTCATGAAAGATACTCATTATAGTTTGAGAAATGCGCCAGGATCGTTGTAGCTGCTAATTTTTCACACAAGGTCCTCCCATCAAGACAGCAATAAATGTTGGAGCAAGTTTGGTCATTTCAATTTCTTAAACTCTGTGTGTGTGTCCCCAGGAGTAGCTGAGATTGCCTCAAGTAATGAACTACCACTACAGAAAATACCATTTAATCTTGAAGTCCCAGCTTTCCAGAGTCCGGACAACTGAGAATATACAGGATGTTTTACCGACTTTTGCTTTACCACAGCAGAGTGTAAATACATGTAGACAGTTGTTGTGACAGCATGAGGCTCGTAAAGTGTTTATTGTTCCTCCAGGTCAGATAGAAGTCAGCTCATGACTTCTTGGCTTTCTCACAGGAAGTGGATGGAAGTTGGATGCTGAGGATACCAGACCAAATACACAAACAGTACCATTTGCGACAACAACATTTTTGTAGTGAGTTAAACTTTCTTAATAGAATTTTTGATATTGGATGTTTTTACAAAATGTAATGTAATGTAATATAATGTAATGTTTATTTATATAGCGCATTTTACAGACCAAGGTCCCCCAAAGCGCTTTACAATGTTCAGAGTTCAGACATTGTTCAAATCATTCCACACACGGTGATGACAGAAGCGAGTCGCTGAACACACAATCAACACCATCCATTCACGCTCTCATTTACATTCATACCTATTGTGCATGTTTTTAGTGGTAGGGGAAACCGGAGCACCCGGAGGAAAACCTACGCAGACACGGGGAGAACATGCAAACTCCACTCAGAAAGGCCCTGTTCCGACCGGGATTCAAACTCAGGACCTTCTAAATATACGCACATACATTATGATTGATTGACTTTTGGTTAAAAACAACAAAGTCAATTTACACCTGGATTTGTGATCTTGTAGATCAAAAATTTGAATTATAAAAATACATTTGTGGCCTTTTTCTATTCTAAAAAACAGAAAATATCTTGTTGGCCCATTACTACAAGAGCAACCCAGGACTACTTAAGAATTGTTAAAGCAACTAACTCTTCTTTACTATTTACTTGAAAAGACAAAAAGAGTCTTTGACAATGTTCCCTATGAGTCACTATTGGTACTTTTTTTTTTTCTACAAGCCTTATCTTAACTTATGAGTCCTTTTTCACTTTTCTGTCTGAAAAAGCTGATCTAAAGACGTGATTTGGGCAAAAATTAGACCAAAATAGAAAAATAGTGATAGCTAACTGTTTTAGAGCCAGGTTAGCTACATTCACTGTAGCTAACCTGTACCATGTGTACTGCGGAAAAATAGGTACAGTACACCCGCCCTAAAGAAGTTACAAATTCTTAAACCATTGTGCATCATTCTCAAATGGTAAAACTGGACCCCGAGCATAACCAGAATCAGCTACAGAACCAATGCACAATACCAATCAGTTGAATTGGCACTTTACAGGTCAGTCTCTCCGTCATTCGTGACTGCTCCGTGATTCTTATCGAAACTGTAAAACCCACTTACAAAATAGCTTTGAAACTCAACGCAAAATCAGAAGAAAAAAAAAATCGACTTCCTACCATATTGGCGGTTTAGACAAGCGTAATAGCCCCAGCAGACAGACCCCTCCTTGGACGGTTTATATAAGCTTCTCTTTCAAAGTCAAGAAGATGTAGAAAATGCACCTGTCAGACATGTCATTTACTTAAAGGCCATAGAGAGACTTCCCTAATATCCACAGAGGACGTCTCCAGAACTGAAGTGTCTGGCTAATTGGATCCATACAGGGACAGAACTCCATAGTCCTGTCCCTCACCCAGACGGAGCCATCATCCTGGGCTCGCACTGCCTCTGCCTGAGCACATCTGTCTTGTTGACACAGCTGTGGCTATGAAAGAGAGAGCGGAGCAGTGTAGACATACTCTATTTTTCTTCACTCAGCTTTAGGAAAATACAGGCCTTCTTCAGTGGATGCTAAAAGCTTAGAGAGCAGGAAGCAGTCATTAGCCCAAACATGGCCTAAAAGATTAACATGTGTGCATAGGCCTGCGGAGTATAAATCATTTGGCCCGGGATAAGTGGACGGAACGTGGATCTATCTCTGCTTTCATTGGACACTTCTTACGGAGTTTGTGTCCAGTTCTCGGCGTGGTTCAGTCATTCGCAGCTATCGTATCTTCGCAGGATTCGAAATGGCACAGTTAAAGCAAATGGGTTGGCTATCTATTGTATTGTACATTATATATGAGATACATACAGTACATTTACATCTTGATAAACGTCTGCACATTTAGGGCTGTAGGGCTGCACAATTTCGTCCAAAAATTGAGCGCCAATAAAAGATTCCCATCAGTTTCAAAAACAAGATTTTCAGAAGTTTAGGGTGCGCCAATTCTTTTTAGGACAAAAATACTTCATTTATAAGCTGTGATTCCACCAAATTGACTTTAAATTACTATTAGTAGAGCGTACACTTAGAATGATTGAACCAAGGACTTAGATAATGGCAGACTTTGCTTATCACGCGCACAAACTTTATCATTTTGTTTTGATATCGATTTATCGTGCAACCCTAGTCCGTGTGGGAAACTGTGCGAGTGTTTCATCAGAGGTTGCGCGTTGATGCCAAATCCTCTGCATGTCTACTCCTTGTGATAAAATGCATACCCTCTGTTATGATGACTGGGTACTGCTACTATACGTGCCTACTTTGTGGATGCATGGATGGATGGATGGATCCTGGTACTACATGCCGACTTTGTGGAAGGGTGGATACTGGTACCCCATGCCTACCTTGTTGATGGAGGTCTTGTCCCCCTTCTCTGGAACCTCCTCGGAGTCTGAGCAGGTGTAGAAATCGCTGGGGTTGAGCAGGGGTGCAGGGCGCGGCCGGTGCAGCGGTTGGAAGGTGAGTTGCGTGGTGAGGAGGTTACTGACAGCTTTCAGAGCAGTGCAGGTGTTTGGAGGAAGGGAGGGGTCCGCCAGCAGGTCTGAGATGAGGCCATGAGCTTCACCCATCACCGCGATGTCCACCAACACCGTGGTGCCTGACGACTGCACACAAACACACAGAGAGTACTCGATTACAATACAGCTGTGACCATAATTAAGATTTCTATGTGTTATTGAGTTGTGTAATTTCTCATTTAGATATATTTGAGTTCAGTTGAGGTTTTAGATCCTGTACTGCATTAATATTAGTAAATTCATACTTCAGGTAAAGCTTTAGTCATTATTTTCACTGAAATTAATTGAGGAAAACCTCCATGGTAGTTTTTATTAAGTGTTTATTTTGGAAACATATCACATAATCATAGAAAAGTAAAAGTAGGTTATGCAACAAACAACCACAGAGGTATCAGACTTTTTGGCTGGGTACAAACAGGTTCTTAAACATAATTTGTTCCGGATCAAAGTCTGGGGTGGGATGGTACTGCAGGACAAGTGGGAACAACTGGTATACATGACAACATTTGTGTTTCTTGCAGTAATATTTTTCTTGTGTATAAGGTTATTTTATATTCTAATTACAATAGTTTGACATCATAAATCAAAAGTGTTATTAGCCACTATTGCACATGTCAACAGGCAGCATGTGTTACTGAACCCAATGAATGGGCTCATTAGCTGCACGTCTCTGACCTCAGCCCTGACCCTCTGGACCCTCAGCCCTGACCCTCTGGACCCTCAGCCCTGTGTGCATAGTGCATCTGCCTCAAAACTATATGGTGCTAAATCTGGTGCACATTGTCCTTAATAAATTAAGCTTAAACTTAAACTTTGAAAGCCAGACATGTTTCCACATCAGAAGAAAGACCTCAGGTCAATATAGAGCTTTATATAAATTTATTTATTTATTTACATCTGTAAAAAACAAGCTTTTATGAAACCATACGTAGACTGAGGCTGCTAATCTGAGCCATCTGTAACCGCTGACCACCAATAATTCACACATACACCAGACTCATACTATACAATGTGGGTTGAATGTCTTGCCAGAGGACACAGTGGGCAGTTTAGCACATGCCTGATGGTGGCATGTGATATTTCTAGTTACCAAAGCGCTTCTTTAAAAAACGAAAACATGAATAGATAGATAAATACTTTATTAGTCCCATGGGGAAAATTCAAGAATAAAAGGTGGTGTTAAAGTCAACTGAACCAAGACTTCTTAAAAAAAATACTCATCATAGTTTGAGAAATGCGTCGGGATTGATGTTGCTGCTAATTTGTTACACTGGTCGCTGAGAGCTGCCAGGAGTTTTTCACATATCCTCGCAGTTCCAACTCTGGCCTAAGAATGTTATCTGATTGGTTTTCTCCCACATCCCGTCTGTCTGACAGCCTGTGCCAGCTCCGAGATGGATTCTGTTTACTCTGGCCAGTAGTGGCAGCAGGGTCAGACCTCTCACTGCTCTCCACTCAAGAGACCATTTAGAGTGGCACCAGTGTGCTGTCCGATCCAATGGACAAGCAGATTAGGAGGTGTATAAATAAATACACATTCTACTGTTGTTACTAGGGTGATTAAATATGATCATTAACACAATATGTATTGTGTGTATCACAAAAAATAATATATATTTAAAAAGTACAAACATATACATTGGTTTTAATTTGGTAGAGCATTGGCCTTTGAGCCTGAAGGTCGTGGGTTCGAGCCCACCATAAGACCTACGTCACGACTCCCACTGACGTCTGCTGTCGTTGTGTTCTTGGCCAACACACTTAACCCCACTTTGCCCGAAGCCCCCGCTGAAAGATCTCAGCTCAGCTACTGTATGTGTACTGGGTGCAGCTCTGTTAAGTCAAACCCTCCATCTCTGGTCCTGACCAGAGGCATCAACATCTGGAGATGGGACCTCCCTTGTGCACAACCAACTTCCATGCAGCTTCCCAAAGAATGTAGAAATGACAATAAAATCAGCTAAATATTTGAAATGTTGTTGATGATTCACATGCACTAAAAATGTGATGGTTTTACAGAACTGTACCTCTTAAGTGTGGCACTGGAGGTGGGTCTGATGCAGAGGACACTGTTCTCCCCAGGGACAAAATCCACAGAGCAGGTTTTGATAAACATGAAAACTGATCAGCCTCGGGCAGTGTTAGGGAAGTAACTTTTAAAAAGTAACTTTTCTAGTTAATCATTACTTCTTTTAAAAAGTAACCTGTTTCTTTACTTAGTTACTCTATTCTCAACTTTTAGCAGAAGTTCATAACATTTCTTTCTGATCAAAAACACCACAGAGCATGAAACATGGGGTTGTCATGAACACAGCTCTGAGGGAATCGCTTCAGGACCTCTCACTCTGAGCCTGATCTCATTTACTCGAGTACCTCAGCGTCTGCGCTAAAGGACGTTGCGTCCTCATCAAAAGAAAAAAGTCAGCCTCACTGGCGCAGCTGTGTTGCACTTTACCCACAGAGTGTCGAGTAAAGTGCGACACTCTGTGATGAGCAACACTAGCGACTTCTTGCTTCACCAACCATGTGTCACATACTATGTGGAAGGAGAACTGAGTGTGAGTGTGATCCACAAGCTCCAGCAGATGAGTGGTCACAGCTGACCGTGGTAAATAAAAAGTAACGTTGCGGCGGATCGAAAAAGAAACTGCGTTACATTATTAGATTGTAAATAGCTAACGCGTTACTTTACTTTTCCCTGGAAAAAGTCTAGTTTTTCTTAGTGTAACGCGTGACTTTCTAATGCCTTGCACTCAACACTGGCCTTGGATCAGCCAATCTCTTTAAAACACTTCCTGGTGGGGCCCCCCTCGTTTCCTCTGCACTATTGACCACAGTTCTGCCACAGATGCACACAGATGTAAACACATGTGCGTCTGACAGAGGTTTAAAGCAGCTCAGACACATGTGGCCCTCTTTCTATGACACGGTTTCGATGTATCTACTGTACCCATGTACCCATGACTTCCCATTCTGTCAACAACTCCATAAGGCCATATTTGGCTGTCTGCAAACATAGCCCGCATCATGCTACCAGAAGAGCAAACACTGATACAGAAGAACACACAGGACCACATCTAGAAAAACAAACCATTATGAAGCATTGGTATGCTGATATATAGTATATACCATGAGAAATGTATAAGCAAAACACATGATAAGGTTTCCCTTTTGCCTGATTGTATTTACTACTTGGGCCAAGACTAGTCAAAGCCACTTTACATTCTTCTTACCTCTATCCATCTTTTACCGTCTTTTAACTCTTCTGCTGCTGTGTGTGTATTTTTGTGTGTTATACCATACTAATGGGCATTTTGTTTCAGCTTGTCATATCGCCTTGTACACACAGCTAAACAGACCTGTTTTTAACATGGTTTTAAACATAGTCAGAGAAGAATGTTTAGATCTCCCATCTTCAGAAAGACTGTTCCAGATTTTTGCTGCAAGATTTATCATTACCTCCTTAAAATAACATTACTTTAAAATAATTTAACACTTTCTTAAACAGGTCTAAAAGTACATGTCATATCACTAACTATACTGTGTAATACATGTGTAAATGTGATTGTAGCAGATCCACCCGCTCAGTACTGCACAGAGCACACCAGAACAACTCTTCATGTTGAGGCTCTTGTAAACAGCTCTTCATGTTGAGGCTCTTGTGTACAGGTTTTCATGTTGAGGCTCTTGTAAACAGCTCTTCATGTTGAGGCTCTTGTGTACAGGTTTTCATGTTGAGGCTCTTGTGAACAGGTTTTCATGTTGAGGCTCTTGTGAACAGGTTTTCATGTTGAGGCTCTTGTGAACAGCTCTTCATGTTGAGGCTCTTGTGTACAGGTTTTCATGTTGAGGCTCTTGTGAACAGGTTTTCATGTTGAGGCTCTTGTGAACAGGTTTTCATGTTGAGGCGCTTGTGAACAGCTCTTCATGTTGAGGCCCCCCTGTGGTCTGCCGTTTACATGAACCATGCACTGGTGTTAATCTCTGACAGGTCCATTGACTAACTGTTCCCGCGTGAAGCCAGTTAGAAGCATTGATCACATTAGCTGTTGTTATTCACGGGGAAATGTCAAAACAGATCAGCAACGCTTGGCTGAGTACGCGCCTTCGCTTGTTTGAATTTTTTTTTATTGACGCTGGAGTCAAAATGCAGATCTATGAGTGTGTGCTACAATGGCAAATAACTACAACACTTGAACATGTCCTGGTGTGTGTAGTGCAAATTAAAAGGTAATTAAAAACTTGTGCGCTTTGAGATATTTCATTTTAGAATTGATTTTAAGATTATATTGGTTGTTTTTAAAGCTTTGAATGGACCGCATGAGTTTTGGTCCACAATTTTATTTTGTTTATTGTTTTATGTTCATTTATGTATAGAGATAATTATTTTTATTTAAAGGTATATAGGAGGACTTTCCCAAATTTTAGGAAAGAATCACCCTCCACTTTTTGTACAAAACTCTGGTCTTTTTTGACGATCACGTATCACCAGAATGAATAACAACTGGGAGGACCAATAGTCTTGATGATCCACCCGGAATTCCTCCTATATACCTTTAAAGATGGCAGACTAGTATTTCGTAATGTGTTACTTTTATCTGTGCAGCACTTTGGAAACATGTTTTATAAAATGTGTATAAAGTGGATATTGCCAGTTATGCCTTCAAAGCATTCAAACTTTGGATTTGGATGCACCCTTATAGGTCGTCCACTCTTTATCACAAGTTCGAAGCATAAAAAGTGGCAAAGACATACATGCAATCCAGCCGTGTGAATGATTGAAACACATCCTGGTTATTTTTCCCATAACTGTTTCCACTCGCTTGTTGTTTTGTACAGTCTGCTCCAAATATGTGTTTGTCTGAGCAAGTGTGTGAACCCCTTTGAGGCAGCTGTGATACAGGCCGTGTCGTCATGAATAAATAATACCATGCGCTTATTAAAACAAGTCTGCTTAAGGTCTTCCACTTGTCCATCTACGTCACCAGTCTGACTTACAGAGGCCAGTTCGCTCAAGTAATAACACTAGAACTCCGAACATTAAATGACAGTTAAAGCCCCTTTTGTCCAAGGTGCTGGTTCTGGCCTTGTTCTGGTCCAGCTTAGTTTTCCACCCGAAAAGAACAAGTGCTAGTTACCATAGTAACACACTGTTTACATGCAGCACTTACAGGCTAATGCCTTGTTGACCAGTTTTAGCACTTATTAAGAGTCTGTAAGGGTAAAACCTCCTAAAACACTTTACATAAAACTGGTGGAAAACTGACTTTTTTGAGTAATTTTTCAGAATTTCATTGATTTAAATGGGACTAAAACAACTGTGTATAATTGAATGTATAGCTCATGTTTATTGCCATACTGATGTACAATTGCACAGACTAATTCACGCAATAGAATAAGAATGTGGAAAGTGCAGCTTTAACTAAATTATTTATAATGTATCACAGTTAAACGTAAGACAAATGCATGATTCAACATCAAATTCTTGGATTATCATCAAAGACTTGCTGACTAAGTTACAAGTCAGGTCTGTGGAGAGCCCCGTTCAAAGTGGGAATAAGGTGCGTTTTTCTTGCCCTGTGCACCCCCCCACCCCCACCACCACCACCACATCCAGAAAAGTGGGACCTTTAATTGTGTTTTGCATTTTAATAAATATCCATGCAATAGTTAGACTCTGGACATTTTCAAATCACATCTCAAACCTACCTTTTTGAACTTGTAAAAATGTATTGTATTCTGTAATTGTAATATTGCGTGTAATGTATTTGATAAATTGTAAGGCGTCCTTGAGTGTTTTGAAAGGCACCATGAAATAAAATGAATTATTTCTATTATACCATACTCCATATAATGCAATTCCCTGGGGTCTTGTACTTGAAAAAAAATATTCTTTTATTTTGCTGCGTCCCTGTCTCCTGTGGTGAAAAGTGACATCTAAAAAAGCACCAACCTTTCCCTAGTGTCCTGGGTTAGCGTGTTGAAGCCGCATTGGGGGGAAAAATCCAAATGCAACTGTCTCATGAATAAAAACGTTGGGGTCAAATACGGGTCTCAACACAAGATCTCACAAAAAACGCTGTTACATGCAATGTGGAAAAAAAGATATAGAAAGATAGAGAAAAGCTGGGTTCCAAAATGAAGGAAAATGCCCCAGAGGATTTACTGATTTAGTGGAGAGAGAGTTATTTGATAGTCATAGTAAACACTTTTGATCGTGTAAGCAATTTGAGCTATGTGTGGTGTGTGCGCGAGATGACGGCCAGGAGTCCAAATCCAAAGTGTGTCACACGTTTCCCTAATTTGACTTGATAGACGCAGCAGGCTTGAAAAATCATTACGCTGTAGTTTTCTGAGGAAGGGAAGGGGATCAGGGAAGTGCAGCCAGGGACAAGAGCATGGAGGCTCAGCTTTGCTTCGTGTTACAACATACATTTTGACCAATTTTGTTCAATATTTATCATAATGCAGCAAGCAATATTGAGCAAAATAGGTCAAGATGTATGTTGTGTGGACCTAACTTAATCTAGCCTGGTCTTACCATACCATAGTACTCATTTCATTTCGTACTAAGGTCTGGATTTGCGCCATTGAGCTCCGTTAACCCCTCTCACCTGTTAACTCCTTTTGCAGATTGAAACGACTGGGTCTGAGTTTATATGACGTATGTAATGACGAATGAGTTGCTAGCATTTAGCATTTAGCCATCTCCTTTCCCACTATCTGCGAAACATTCCTCTTGCTCCAGTTTCAATGTCTTTGTATTAGGAGCTGAACCAGACCGGATTACTTTACTATCACATTCGCCGCCATTGCCAAAACTACAACCAGCAAATTTGATGCAAACTCTTGACGTCACCGACACCAGCTACAACACCCGCCTCCCGCGCTCGCTGTCAGATGGGATACAACCGAGGAACCTGCAGACAATGGGATCAGACCCAGACGTACATGTAGGGAATGATAATGGACCAGAGTTCCACTTCCGGGTGGATCATCAAGACTATTGGGCCTTCTAATTGTCAATCATTCTGGTGATACGTGCTCGACAAATAAGACCAGAGGGCGTTTCTTTTTCCTAAAATTTGGGAAAATCCACCTCTATATCTTTAAAGTAAGATACAGATCTTACAAAAAGTACAATGAAAATAAGATAAGAAAAACTTTATTGATCTCACAATGGAAAAATGTACAAACATCTTTGAGACCATTATTGACACATACTGTTCGATAATTTATGGATGAATTGATATATTTTGAGTTATTTTTTATCATATGTACAGTTTCTTTGCAATGAGGAAGAAGTTAAAAACCCCTGCAAAGACAAGAAATTTAGAAAAGTACACAAGTAAAAAAAATACAATCCGTTACAGAAAGAAACAATTTGTGTTAAAAGTGTGGCATCCATCAGCCGTGATCGGTGACACAAATGAAATCGAGCAACATGAAATATGATAACATAATATAAACATAAGCTGTGCGTTCACACAGCGGGAACCAATCATTTGTTAAACATAGATTTGTCACGAGCGCAGCAGAGGGGACTATCGCAGCAGATAAAAATGGCACGGCTATAAATACGGCCCTCTAAATGTCAGATATTGTCTTCAAAGAAACAGCACCATGCTGAGGTATTTTATCACAGATCTCAAATACATCACGTGGGAAAAATACCAAAAGGACAAAGTATAATCCATGAAGAAAAACTATTCTTGAGGCAAAGAAGAAAATTCACTATCAGCATTATTAAGATTAAGAGATCCGGTATTTGTCCCACAGTGGGGAAATTTCAGTGTTGCATCATCAGTTACAGAACAGTAGGAATGAGGAGCACACAGCACAAGATAAATGAACTATAAGTCGATACTAACTTTGGCATAATAAAGAAATAAGCATAACATCTCTAAAATCTCTAAAAAGTATTAAGTCAGCCACCGATTGTGCAAGTTCTCCCACTTAAAATAATGACAGAGGTCTGTAATTTTCATCATAGGCACACTTCAACTGTGAGAGACAGGATTTTTAAAGAATTTATTTGTAAATTATAGTGGAAAATAAGTATTTGGTCAATAAAAAAAATTCAACTCAATACTTTGTAATATAACCTTTGTTGGCAATAACAGAGGTCAAACGATTACTATAGGTCTTTACCAGGTTTGCACACACAGTAGCTGGTAGCCCATTCCTCCATGCAGATCTTCTCGAGAGCAGTGAACACAGACTTTCAACTCCCTCCACAGATTTTCAATGGGGTTGAGGTCCGGAGAATGGCTAGGCCACTCCAGGACTTTCAAATACTTCTTACGGAGTCACTCCTTCGTTGCCCGGGCGGTGTGTTTGGGATCATTGTCATGCTGGAAGACCCAGCCACGTTTCATCTTCAAAGCTCTCACTGATGGAAGGAAGTTTTGGCTCAAAATCTCACGATACATGGCCCCATTCATTCTTTCCTTAACATGGATCTGTCGTCCTATCCCCTTAGCAGAAAAAACAGCCCCAAAGTATGACGTTTCCACCCCCATGCTTCACAGTGCTCATCGTGTTTGGATACTGAGTTGCAAGAACACCAAGAACACCATACCTACTGTATGGTGTTCTTGGGATGCAACTCAGTATCCAAACACGACGAGTTGAGTCTATACCAAGCAGTTCTACTTTGGTTTCATCTGACCACATGACATTCTCCCAATCCTCGGCTGTATCATCCATGTGCTCTCTGGCAAACTTCAGACGGGCCTGGACATGCACTGGCTTCAGCAGGGGGACACTTCTGGCACTGCATGATTTGATTCCCTGTCGTTGTAGTGTGTTACTGATGGTAACCTTTGTTACTTTGGTCCCAGTTCTCTGCAGGTCATTCACCAGGTCCCCCCGTGTGGTTCTGGGATATTTGATAAAATAAATGATTTAATAAATGATGATAATAAAATCTGTACATTAGGCGTCTCCAACCTTTTTCCAGGGAGAGCTCCTTTTTCGGGACAAAAGTTGCAGAGAGCTACTCCTTTTAGACCGTGGAGATAATGCTAAGCTCCAGTCGATTTTATTCATTTATTTATTTGATAGGAAAAATGCACATTAATGAACATCAGTATAAAACAAATGTAAATATGCCAGATTATAGCTACCAAGACAGTTTTCATCCGTAATCCCTAGGCAGGAAAATACATAGGATTTGAAAAAACTTCTTAAAACAATGGAGCAACCAGCTTTAGTCTTAATTCAAGCATGGATATTGCAAATGTATTTTTTGTTGGCCTATCTTGGTATTTAAGACGGTCTAATCAAAATATCTTTTTGTTTGGGCATTTTCCCATCAAAATCTATTAGTCCAAAAAGAAGGATTTTTTTATATTTAACCATACAATTATCCTTTGGGGAGTAAGTGACAAAGTAGATTCTATTATGATTCTATTCTGACAACATTATCAGTATTTTAGTTGAGTGAATGAGTGAGTTCTTGTTCCATAGTAGATTGATTAGTCCATCATAACATCCCAGTGGTCAGCGGTATGGCTTTATTTACATTACCGCAGTGCAATCGTCAGTGGAATCCTGTAAAAATCCCCAGACTGACAGGACATGTAAGACGCTGGGGCTTATGTTGGCACCTGGTTTGGACCTGCGGTTAACTTTTCCTTGGCCCATGCTGTCGTTCAGAGGAGCTGCTCGCACCTCTGGAAGCTGCCCCCCTCCACCTCCACCGTGTAAATCTCTCTCCTCTCTTCTTCTATACTTGCTCATGGATACATAAGCAGATTTTTTTTTTTCCAAAAGCACATATTTATTTGCTTTGTTTTAGCTTATCGCCATTGACGGCAACAATATGTGCGGAAAGAGTGAGTTAAATGTTTGGATTTGACTTGAAAACACATTGGTTTTGGAAAAGAGAAAAGAGCAAAGAGAAGGCCAAATGCAGATCCAAGTTATAGACAAGGAGGAAAAGCCACGAAACTAAAAGACGAGAGATCAAAATCTGTGGGATCTGTTGGTTGATTGTGTCCAAATGTTTTAGGGAAGACTACTGAATTCATGCTGTTAAATACCATATTTTTCGCACTATGAGGCGCACCTGATTATAAGGCGCATTATAAAATGATGCCTTTATTTTCATATATAGGGCGCATGGTTGAAATTAAAGGCTTTTATGTGCGCCTAATAGTGCGAAATCTACGGTCAATCCTGTCGTTACTGGATCAGGGTTAAAGCTGCACTAACTGACTTTGGGATTTTGAAGCCGCGGACTCGCTGGCCTCGCTCTTTCTGCTCCCCTCCCCG